>JAKCWG010000542.1:0-126362 GCA_021464415.1 Lonicera japonica
CTTGAAAGAGCCAAGGATTTATAAGAAGGGAAAACACATAGTGTGTTCACGTTGAGGGAATGGGTGTGAGATGCATTGTTGCATGGCTTTGAGTCTAAGTGGGAGATTATTAGAGTGATATACTAAATGCCATAATTTTCTTATTGGTTAGGATATCTTATAAGCTTGGTTTTGCTATTTTAATGAGAATCTTTGTGGGCAATGGTTGCATTATTTTATTTATTTAAATATTGTGCATGTGTGTCTTTTATTCCATATAGTAGATGATTTGGTGTGTAGAGTATAACTTACACACAGAAGATCATATCATCGGTTCTTGTGGAATATAAGTTTAATCGTTCAAGTCTTTAGATGGAATAGAACACCATCGATTGGATTGTAGCACAAATTTTAGTAATTTATCTTGATACAGGAAAGGTTATAGTTTTAACTTGTTGTGCTAGTACACTTTGTGTGTATTGATATAGGACCAGTTTGGGTTAATTGTTTTTATACTAACTATATAAAACAATTTAAAATCCCATAGTTTTTATGTTTACATTACGCTCTTAATCTTGAAATATTTAATAGACATATTTATGTAGTGTTTGTTGTTTTGACTCTTTAAGAGTGAGATTCATTTATGGATCATAATCTTCGTGAATTGGTAGACGACACTATATGTATGATGAATATTAATTATTGACGGAATTCACGTCTCGGTATAGGGATTGATGATAGCCCCTTGAGAAACTTATAAGTTTTGATCATGTCAAACCTGCAGGTGGATTTTTTAATCCGACATGTCAAATAAGTTAATCTGGCAGGCTCAAGGATTAAGAAGTCATTTAAATATAATTGTCAGTAATTTAATTTAAATGACGGTTATCTGTAATCTTAACGTTGGGAGAATAATAAGCATTTAATAATAAGAGCTCGAAATATAATTTTGAGATAAGGACCGGAGTGCAATTATAATTCTTTAGTGGTGTAAATTATAATTTATGGAAGGAACTAATTCATGTGGAATTAGGATTCCAACTTTCCATAGGAAGCCAAACACTTATTTCTCCTTAAGCCCTATCGTAGCTTATATATACGCCGGCTTTGTCTTTTCTCATTATAGAAATAATTCTCATCGAGTTAGGTTTGCTCTATTGAGAGAGGAGAAAATCTTGGTGATACTGTAGCCCACAATCAGTGCAAGATTTGATGGCGGTAGGATACGATAAAGATCTTTAGGTTTTTCGGACTGCAGTCGTAAATCAATCGTAACTTTTGATTGCACCGTTGAATCGTGTTGATTTTTGGATATGTCGTTCGGAATGCAAGTTACAATTAATGCACAAAAAATAGGACGATCAGAAGTCATTTCGGTTGCAAAAACAATTGATTTTTGCAGCCCAGCGAGAATTAAAAATTCTGACCAAATCGCAATTTGATGCTTTCGAACCCTAGTCCCTCATATGGATCCTCTACGTGATCCACAAAGGTGAAATTCTTTTATTCTTATAGGGTTTTAGCAAAAGTTTTTTTTTCAATCTATACGCAATATCAAACGATCCTGTATTTTTGTCTCCATCATCCCCAACAAGGCTAACCCACTTGCCCTTTGCTTGTTTCCTTTGTAACCCTAATGTTTTGGTGAAAAAAAGAGGGTAAAATGGCACCAAAACTCCTCACATGATATCTTACATGGATCGCCACGTATTCTCGCCTTTGGTGTTGTGATGCCCCGATTCCCATTATGAGATTTTCACCTCCGGGACCCGATTAATCACGGATGCCATGCACAACGGTGGGTTTAAAATATAAAAATAACAACTTTTAAAACATTCTCTTAAGAAAATATGTTCCATAGAAAATCATGCTTTCAGAAAATTCGGCATGTGGAGTTTGTTCAGATGGCAAACTGCCCTGTAAAAACCAAAACATTTATATACAAGTACTAACACAAACAATCCACGTTAAACCACTCCACATATGAAACCCATTTGTACAAGTTTGCCAAAATATAGTTTACACATAAAACCATGGTTCATATACAATACACTAAAACCAAAACAAATATATAACACAGTCCTTCTAATGAAGGACTAGGATTGGTCTAGAGTCATCAGATGCTTCTATACTCGAGTATCACATGCCATCCCAAAAGCAGAACTTGTAAAACTACTGAAAGGAGGGAATGAGCCAAATTCGGGCTCAGTGGGAACTATATAGATTTTAATATAAAATAAGTACTTTATTTTGTTGCAATAGTTTAAAAACAATGCTTATGCAATGCAACCCACACACACGTGCAAGCCAAACCCCACTAGGAATCCTATACTAGCCACTGAAAACCAACTACCCAATCGACCAATCTCGTCTCTAGACTTTCCGTGGAATGGATCTCTGCACATTCCTAAGTCCTAATGGAGCGTTGGTATGAAACCGTCTCTTCACTAATTGTGAACACCCCAATCCACGACTCTCGTGCGAATACTGATTTTCTTTAAGCATCCTGCATTTAATCATGAATCATCATACATGTAGAAAGACTGATAGGAAAGACTCCAATTTTGGACGCGTTGGGAGTCTAAAATAACCCTTGGACGCGCATTTTTTATAAGCCAGCCGCACCCCCCTGTCGCACGCCCAACCGTACGGTTGGCACCTCCTAACCGCACCCCCTAGCTGCACGCCCAACCGTACGGCTACCTGCCAACCGTACGGTTGGCACCTCCTAACCGCACCCCCTAGCCGCACGCCCAACCGTACGGCTACCTGCCAGCCGTACGGCTGGCACACCCCTGTCGCACGCCCCAGCCGCACCCCATGCGGCTACCCCTGCGGTTGGCCTCTTTTGGAGCGTTTTTGGCGCAAATGTTGCTATAAATAGGACCCTTGGATCCCATTTAGGGGGATCAACATTGAATAGTATTTTTGGTAAGTAGGAGCTTTGTCAAAGTCTCTAAAAAGTCATTTTTAGAGAAATTCTGAGAGAGAAGGCGAGTGAGAGAAAGCTTTAGAGAGAGAAAGCTCTAGAGAGAGAAGGAAGTCAAGGCAAAGTCCTCCTATCTTCTTCAAGCGCAGCAGGTATAACTTTCTACCAAATCCTTAATTTCAGTACTGCATTTAATTTCAATTTTAATACAGAAAATTAGATAACTTGCAAGGGAGTTCATTGCTTTCAAATAAATCCTTTCTAAGTTTTACAAGAAATCTAAAATCCGTTTTGACACGTTTTCAAAACAAAAACAAAAATACAAAAACAGTTTCCAAACGAAAGGAACTACGAGACTCTGATTTCATTCTACGAATGAATACGTAGGCGCTCGCAAAGCTCGAGTCTGATTTTAAAATATTATTTTAAACTGAATTTATCCGGAAAGGACTATTCTGAAAACAATTCAAACTACTTGCAAGATATTTAAAATAGGAATAAGATACATGATCCATTAAGAGACCGAAAGGGCGAATTGGGTGCCTAACACCTTCCCAATTCGTAACGTAGTTCCCGAACCCTAGCAAAGTCAATTTTCAAAATAAATCTCTGGTTTCAAACGTATGAAAGGTAATTCGTTTCCGAATTGTCCTTCGTACGATCTTTTGTTTGTTTTCTCGTAAAACAAACTGGCGACTCTACAAAACACGTTTTTCAAAATAAAACCGAGAACGAGGACTCTTTTCTTCTCTCGGGGTGGGTCCGGATTCTCACACTAATAGTAGCATCCTATTGTTCGCCATACTATGGCGAAAGGGTTCTAAAGTATGCTAAACCAACCTCATGCCATCTCGCACGTATACCCGAAGTCGTTTACTAATAGCCAAGCATTTATCGTTTTCTCTTTGAGATTAGTTCATTATGAATGTCCACGCTTGGCCGACTAATAGGCTTTACCTCTCACCGTCCTTACAAGTCGTTATGCTATGGTGTCTCCAACTAAGCTATCCATTAGCTATAATTACCATTCTAATTATTAGTAATTTATGTTCATTATGATCAAGGCAACTCTCTAAATTACCAACGAGTATTCTCAAGCTCGTATCTCTTGTCTAAGGGCCAATAGTCATGATAACTTTTCACTTTATGTGTTAGTACATTATGAGTGGCCATTGCTTTCCTATGTGTACTATGATCCGTCCGATCGTGTCTAAAATTAAATAATCGTGATTCCCATCACATCCGAGGCATTACATACATAAACAACATATATATGATACAATGACAATAACAATAATAATAATATCCAAACACATCACATCGGCCCGTATCATATCTCTTGCATAATGCCTTAGTTTCACCCCACGGTCGTCTAGGCCCAGAACAACAGATCCCGAAGGCTCCGAGGCTCTTATCCATGTCTCCTCCGAGTGGGAGTGGCTCAAGGACTTGGTTCTCCAAGTAAGTCATTCGGAGATAACCCTCAAGACATTTTCCCGAGAATGACACTCCGAATAGTTAACGAGGAGAACACCTCATACAACCCACATCGACGCTCTGGAAAGAACTACACCAGAAGACCCCTTAACCGGGTGGTGTCCATTAGTAGTAGTCCAACTACTATCCAGAAAACTCACCAATTGGATAGCAGTGGCACACGGGACCTACTCTGCTTACCAGGAAAACTCATCTAACCAAGAACGCATAGTCCAGTTAGAAGGCAAGATACAAAGAGTGTGCTATCCTTTTGTGGATTTCAACCACCCGGTGGAGTACACCGATCCTCTTTTCCTGTGCACGGTTTAGGGAATTTCACCCAGGGGCGGCAAATAGCCGGCCTATCTTCGAGTCACGCGGGAGCTACCCGGTGCTCGGTCCAATAATCCAGCCCATATGTGTGATCGCAATAACTGGGAATATTATATCCATTTCCCAACAATATAAGTAATATCAATCACATCATCATCACACATATGGCTATCATATATATAAATACAATCTATCGTAGCCACTATCCATTTATCATCATTAACATTGTCATCAATAATTTCTACAAGCGTCTTTATCAAGTGTATACCACATTTGGTTACCGTCACATGGTTATTCACATTATAAGGTCAACTAGTTTATTATTCACGTCGTATATCTCACTATGCAGTACGGCTATCAAACTAAGGCCGTATGTATTTTATGATAGTTCACAATACATTTAATCAAGCCAAGTATCGAATAATATGTTACTAGCCTAACTGGCATATGTGTAACATCCTGTATTTTAATTAATGTTAATTATGTTATATTAACTCTTTTATATATATATGAGAATGATCGTTTGATGATGCGAGTGGTCCGAATCAATTTCGGTTGGTAAATAAGAAGTTTTTGGTTCTTTGTAATTCGTTAATTTGAGCTAACTTTGGGCTATAGTAATTCCTCCATTACTTATCCGATTGAAGTTTCGCTCGCAAATGTGTCTAGTATTTGCATCATTCTACAACTTTCGTGTTTTTTCCGAAAGCTAATTCGCACTCCTCGTGGGTCAAAACAGGGCGCGAAGTAGGTCCATCGCTAAATTCTAGTGGTTTGATAGCGTTTCAGCAGAGCGCTGCCTTTGGTGAAGTTTTGGAAAAAATCCGTCCATAATTTGGGAAAACTTCCTCTTAGGAAGTTGTAGTTCTTTGAATTACCTTTCCGTGCATATAAAGAACACCTCAGTCGGAGTTCTGAGTTAAAAGTTATGACCAAAACAAAAACAGTGCTCCATAACCAAAAATCTGCACGTGGTTACTATAGCAACCGACTTAAAGTGAGTTAAAGCTCGTTTTAAGCTATTTTTCAACCATTTTTGAACTAGCATCTTCCACTAAACTCTAGAGAGTTCTAGAGAGAGAAATATAGGTGTTCTTGAGCGACTCTTACCTATTTTCACTTTCGATCGAAGGATTACACATCGAAAAACATCCAAAACACCTCCTAGCTTACTATTCATCATCTTTTACCTTGAGGATTCTTTGGGGAAGGCTTGGAGCATCAACTTTATTTCTTCTTTCTCACTCATAAACTGAGGTAGGGGTTTTCTTACTTTCAAAACCCGATAAAATGAGTTTATTGGTTGACAATTCATGCGTTTGATTTATATAAAGTTAGAAAGTTGAACGTATACATATATTTATGATGTTGCATGATATGTGTGGTATTGAATATATGATTGGAGGCATAATATTCCATGTATACTTGATATAAAAAGTTGTTTGAACTAAATAAGATACCCTTGGCGATATATCTACGACATGGTTGATAAAAGTGATTTATTTGTGAACTTTTGATGCCAAGGGATATGTGGTTGAACTTGGTAAAGTATATATGACATAATTTGCTTCATGTGGATAATTAGCATCATGTTATGCATATTATATGTTACTATGGTGTCAACCGGAAGCTCGGAAACTTTCAAAGGCATGGAGGCTCCATTATGGCTTATGATTCTTGTTCGAGCATATGTTTCGCAGAGGCTTGTATAATTTATTTATGTACTGAAGACCTGGTGGCTCTTGGAAACCAAAAAATGAATTAAATGTATAGTGCTTGCTGGGATGGAAAAAATAGGCAGGGCTTGGTGCCCTTGGGTTGAAAAGCCCTAAACCCTTGGGGAGCAATGTTTGGCCGCCTATAAGCCACCGGTGTTAGGGGTGTGCCGAAAAACCGAAAAACCGGCCCGAACCGGCCCAAACCGAACCGATTTAGTCGGTTATTTAAGGTTTTCGGTCCGGTTCGGTTGAAAAAAATGAAAACCGATAGGGTCGGTTCGGTTGGCGGTTAGCGGAGTTACGAAACCGGCAATAACCGAACCGAACCGAAATAAACTTGTCACGCTACTATTGGTTGGTTAAATTTATTTCTTTATATATATATTATATGTTAAATATTAAATAGATAAAAAATATATAAACTAAAATGTTATTTATTAAAAATTGATTTTAATGTCATGGCCCAATAATACAAAATAGGCCCAAATTCAAGCCCAAAACCGACAATAACCGAATAACCGAACCGACAATAACCGATAATAACCGAACCGACCCCGACCGGTTTTAGGTGTGTAGCGGTTCGGCTCGGTTGACCGTTGTCGTAAAACCGACAGGTCGGTTCGGTTGGCGGTTAAATTGCACGGTTCGGTTAACCGAACCGTGCACACCCCTAACCGGTGTGGAGCCCGAGAACCTAGGCAAATTGGCAAGGCACTATGGTTTTGCGATTATCTGTATTTATATGGGATCGGGGTGAATGATCTCAGGGCTATTGTTTTCTATACTTGTGTGGGATCGGGACAATTGATCCTAGGTTATGATATCTTGGCAGCAGTGGAATCTATTCATCATTCAGGCTTTCTATTATACGGTAATCGGTTGACACGGGAGGTAACCTGCATTAGCACGTTCATGCATGATCACATTATGAATTTTGGATTTTTTGTTGATATTATTGATATTACCATAGTCTAAAAGATATGTTTACAAACTTGTTTTTGAACATATGCCTGGTACCCCCCTTACTGAGCAAATGGCTCACCCCGATTTTTCTTTAAAAACATTTCAGGTACTCACGAGTCCCACGAGGACAAGGACACGACCGGGTCAGAGACAATATAGAAGCTCTAATACTAAGTGTATATTTTGGTTTTCTGTGATGTATGTATATTTTTCCGGGAAGCCACGGCTAGCCTGAGGAGTTTATATACTTTGGTTATTCGTATGGTTTGGATTATGTGTACTTCATACATGCTAGAATGTATAATATGTTTGATACCCTATGCATTGTGATACTTGCTATATCTGTTGTTGTTGACTTATTTCTTTCTATATACATATCTTAGTCTTACTAAGATAGGTTAGTAACGCTTTAGGCCTTAATTACAGGCGTTATCCTGTGCATTAAAGCGGGGGTGTTACAATATGAATACGGCTCACCATGGTTGAGGCAACCTACACCCTACAAGGTTATATTACTCACACCAATTGAGTAGATCTAAGTGGTGTACTCGTCAATAGTATCAACAATGGTCTACGTCGGACGCTAGATTTCCAAGTTACTACTTACGATATCACCTTTAGTGTTTTTCAAGGCAAGCACATAGATAAGGCTTTACACTTGCTATTAACATCATACATATGTATTTCTACCATTCAGAACCCACAATTCAACATATATTATGCACAATCCCCAAAAGTCCAAATTCTTAGGTTATACAACCAACTAAAAAATGGGTTCTTAGTACAAATGCGAGGATAACGTGTTACGCTAGCAACCAATGGTCTATCTATGCATAACTACCTTTAATAACCCATAACTAACTTTAATCCAAGCACCAATCCTAAAGTACCCTTAGGTCTAGTCCATAATCTTAGCTACAATATGGGTGTGATGTGTTTGTGAAAGGATAATGCTCATAGCATGATAATAAGTGATGTTACATGATATATAAGTGATAATCTACCCATTTGCATCACCAATTGAGCCTTAAACAAACCCAACCCACATATACAAATCAAACCTAGGGTTTTTTATAAAAAAAAATCCACATTTAAGTAGAAAACTCTAATACAACAACAATAATTTGAAATTAAAGGTTTGGTACTAGTGTTCCCACCTTAGAAAAGCTTTATCCTTGAGTTGACGAAGTGTAGATGGTGAATTACGAAGCCCTAGCTCGAGCTTACGCAACCATGGAGGTGGAAAGGAGGAAGAAGATGATGAATAGTGGTGTTAGGAGGATGATTTGGTGTTAATTATGTAGGGATTTAGTGTATGGATGATGGATGTCAAATTATCTCTCAAACACTTCCTAAAGATGAGCTCTCATCTCTCTCTAAGAACTCTCCAATGGCTTGATGAGAAATGAGGAAGAAAGGAGCTCACGTGTGTATATAAACTGTTGCTTTAAATCCTGTGTGTACTGTTCACGCGTAGGAGCTTGCAGCGCTGAACTTTGGACGGTCATAACTTCTCGCTCGGGAGTTCGATTGAGGTGATCTTTATGTCCACGGAAAGCTTATTCGGAGCTCTACAACTTCCTAGAAAAAGGTGTCCCCAAATTCTGGATAAATAATTCCCAAAAATTCGACGAAGTCAGCGCATTTGTGTTACCGAATGAACAACTGATAGCGATTGACCTTTTCGCGCTCAGCTTTGACTTAGTAGAAGTCCAAATTTACCTTTAGCCGAAACATGAAAGGTGTAGATTGCCTAAAACTGTAGGGTACAGTGTGGGCGAAAACTCAATCTAATGAAGAACGAAGGACTTACACTTACTCCAAGTTAGCCCAAAATCATGAAGTTGGGTAAATTAAAAACTTCAAATTTACATCCCGATTTCGACTCGAATCACCTGAAATGACTTACGGACATTCTAGAAAGGTTAAATACACTAATATGACTTATCGGAAGTCTCTGAACCCTGTCGCTCCTTTTAGAATAGTATTTCACTATTCGGAACTCGAAATCACCTTACTCGTGAGTTTTGAACGCGCTAAGCTTGAGATTTAGGAACGGGGGTGTTACAGGTATTTTGAATAGAAGTTAACAAATGGTCTTAGTTGCATCACTAATTGTACCTCAGGGTTCAATTTGGAAGGATTGGAACTTTTAGGGAGACATTGAAAATGACCTCAAACTTCAATGTTTAACATATAATTCAACCTTAAAGGTCAATTATATATGTACTAAACAATATTTTTCCTTCTTACCAACCACTGTCACTATTATTACTTGGTTACAAATATTTTTCATTTTTAGAAGAAAATAAGAAGGCTAGAGAAAGTATTTTAGGTAAGGTTGTACTAAGGGCACTACACTTTTAACTTAGGGCATCCAATCTATTAAAAAGGGTTTCTTTATCCTTGGAGGCACCCCTTATAAAATGGTGGTGTTAATGAGTAATGAAAAGATATGTGGTGTTCCAAAAACCCTATTCTCCGATTAAGTCACCAAGTTCTCACTTGGTTGGAACTCTATTTTGTATCATCACCTTTATCTCGTCTTCGTCTTCATTCTCGATCTCTTTTCTTCATACTTTTCATCATTGCCATTAATATATGATCTACATATACAATGGATATTGAAAACAAATTAAGGTAGAGGCACAAACTTTTCAAGTTCATTCAATGCCGATGAAGTCCATTGTTTGGAGGTATGTTGTTTCTAAGCCTGACCATATTCATTATCTTATAATTAGGAAAATCCTAATAACGAACAATAGAATACATAAATCATTAATTTCAACCTGAAACACACAAATATTTAATTTTCAAGTGGCAAATGAACTTATTTAAGTAAAGTTGATTTTCATTAATCTTCAACAATTGTACAAATGCATACAAGTGTTGTGTTGACACTACAAGAACTCCCAAATTAAATTTTAGGTTTAGTCTCAAAGAAACAAACTAAAGGGTATTAACTGATATTTTTCCCTAAAGTAAACTATTATAAGGCCGTAACTTTATTGGAAAACATAAGAAATAAGTTGCAAACTTGAGTTATACACTTTTAGGGGTCTTGCAGAATTTCACTAAACAAAAAAAATTCTCAAACAAATGCAAGCACAATCACTGTCATCTTTATATGCTTAGATTCTAAACTAAAAATTTGCATTGCACACTAACATTATGAGGCTGATCAATTTATTACAGAGTTTATCTTATATACTTAGGGTTTATCTTAAATGGTTAATCTTAGAGTTTATCATATATACTTAGGGTTTATCTTAGAGTTTATCTTAAATTTGCATTGCACACTAGGGTTTTATTTCAAAATTAGGTTTTAACACAAGAAGTTATAAACGAAGAAATAAAGAGTTTGAAAATATATTAGATTAATGAAGAACCTTGTTACAGCCTCAATGGAGTTTGTTTCAAATGTAGTAAAGAAGAAGAGAGACCGCCAGTGTAGGGAGCAAGAACGCCAACATGGATGTCTAGAGAAAGTTGTGAGGCTTTTAGGTTATAAGGTTTTAAATTGAGGTGTCCCAACAAGTGGTACTCTAAGTACATAATAAAGTATATGTTGTGTTAAAAAGTGCACAGATACCCCAAGTTAAAAGTGTAGTGCTCTTAGCACCTTTCTTTTTGGTATTGAAAAATAAGTATCTTTATTTGAAAACAAAAAATTATAATGGGTGCTACTAAGTGCATAGAATATTAACTCATGACATCCACATACTTTTTAACACCACATATTTTGTACTAGTTACTCAGGACACTAAATATCGAGATGCTATACTTAGTTTCCATTGGATAGTAACACGGAAAATGATAAGAAACATAACTAACTAATTTATGTGAGAACATGGAAAATAAGTTTTGGGATATAGTGAGATGCTCTCTATCTCATTTTTTTATTTTTTTTTGTGAATATATGTCCTCCATCATCCTTATGTTTTGTGGAAAAAATTTATTCACCACCACCCACAAAAAAATATAAATAAATAAAAATAAATTCCATGAAAGAAGTCAAAAAAGTAGGAGTTAATCTCGCCACATCCTTAACTTATTTTCCAACTTCTTACAAAAATATATTATTATTTTTAATTTCGGCCACAGTTGTATCTCACCAATTTATAATTTTTTTTATACAACTAGTGATTCAATGATACAACTTTTTTATTTTATTTTATTTTTTCACAATTTTACAACCACCGCAACAAAGTATGGATTTGACCAAAATATTTGATTAATCAAAATTTTGACTTATCATTTTGTACCCAAAAAATTTGGACATTTTATTTGCTATTATATAAAGTTAGAAACCATTTTGGGGATGCTGAAACTGTGTTAGGTTTTTTGTTTTCCAATTATATCTTTGCAGGCTTTTATTTTATAATTAAAATGCCTTGTGTAAGCAACATATATAGTTCGAACTCTCGCTTCAAGCGAAGGTAAGAAGACCCTCAATCGCTATGCTACTTATTTATTTTGGACTTTTACCCTTCAAATTATTTATACCCGAATTGCATATGCATGAGGTATGTACAAAAAAATCTAGTGTTCCTATATATGGCATTCCTGATTGGTTACAATTTTTTTATAGCATCTCCAATAATACTCTCTAGTTTAGATAACACCTTCTCTAAATTAAAGAGCATCTTTTAGAATAGAGAGCCTATTTTTTATTAAATCACTCCAACAATACTCGCTATTGCTATTATTTTACAATTATGTTTTGTAAATCATTTGTTTATTTTTAATATTTCTTTTTATTATTTTTACCAACTATAAATATAAAAAATTTAATGTAATTAAATTTTAATAAATTAAAAATTAAGAAACATTAAACAAGAAACTAAAATGCATTTTTTTGTTTTTTTCATTTAGTTTAGACAGGAAATGTCAAAATATCTTCCCTTTTAAAAAATAGTAAAAAAAATCCACCTACCCTGATGAAACTAGAACTCAGGGCATCTTCGGAGTTATATCATTCTCTAGTATACCTAAAATTCTAGTATTTTTGATTCCATAAAATAATAAAAGAAAAATCAATTTTCTATAATTTCTCTATATTTATTTATAATTAAAGACTTCCATAAAAAATTGATATATTAATTATATTTCAAAAAAAATTAAATTCTTAATTTTAGACGTTTAAATAAACTAATAAACTACTAATATAAACGGAGCAAGTATTATTGTTAATTGTACTGCATGTTGCATTTCAAAATGTAATTTAAAAAGGTGGGCGCAAATACACTACTACTTCACTAGGTAACACTCTATCTTATTTATTCGGTCATATTGCATCGAGCATGTGTACATGACCTCGGTCATATAGGACTGAACTATTGTTGGTAACTAAAAAAATACACTGACTCGGCTCTATAAAATCGATGTAATGTACACATACTCCGTCCTACAACACCGAGTATGTATACATTATATCAATCTTATATGGCCGAGCCAATATTAAAATATTATAAAATATTTTAATATGTTTAATTAGCACCACCCTTTAAAAAAGTGACTCGGTGCAGAGTACAACCTTAGTATTATTAGACTCCTTAATGAACATAAAAAGAAATGACAGTAAAATGAAAATTCACATGACCAAATATTATTACTAACTTTTGGCTAGCACATATTTGAACACTCAGGAAATGAACGTCTTTCCTTTTTTTGTTTGGTAAGAATAAATTCCGGAAGCATTTTTCTAACAGAGAGAAAAGTAGGAGGTAAAGTCATTCATCTCAAAACCCATATAATTGATTTATCCTTGCGATTTCCTAGTGTTTATTACAAAAATTTTAGATAACAATAGATACCCTTACCTAAATACTTTTCATACTTTATTAAAACATATATAAGAAAATAAACTTTATAGAAACTTTAGTTTTTCATCTCCATGAGAAAAATAAATAAATTGATTTTCCTTACGTGAAACAAAAAATGCCAAAAAAAAAAAAAAGTTGACATGATCGATCAAAGATTATTGTTGCTTTTGGCTACGTTGAATATTCGTGGTACACCACGCGTGTTTGAGGGTACTAATTTTGAAAAGTGTCACATGGAATGAAAGCCGACTCTTGTCTGGTGGCACCACTTTTAAAGGGCTCACTTTCCATTGTTTTTATTTTTTATAATTAATGAATTATTATATATATTGTTATTCTTGATATATTATGGTCGCGAGTTATATATAGTCGATATGCAAACAAAAAAGACTTTATCACATAGAAAAATTAACAAAAATATTTTCACTTATAAACAAGACAAAAAAATATTTTTCAAAACATTTTTGAGGGAGGCCAAAAATTTATAAAAATGTAATGGGCTAAGTGAACCATCAAGCCATAGCCCAAGTTGGCTTATCTCGGTGTATTTTTTTTCAATAAATTAAATTAAATTAAATTAATTTAATGTATGTATATATATACTAGGTATTTCCTGCATGTGCCGGACGACACAGTAAAATATCTAAAAGCTAACATTTTTCTCTAAAATCAGCAGGTTGAGAAAGACTTATATATTACTCTATGATTATCCTTAAGTATCCTAAATAACTATCCTATGAATACTAAAGTAAAGTGAAAATTAAATTTTAAGGTGTTTTATTTGGTATTTTAATTGAAAATTTTCAAAACACTGAAACCCCACAGTTATTTGGATTATTGAATAACTTTTCATTTTTGTTGAATCAGTTCAAATCCTTTTAGTGAACCCGGCCAATTTGCTTTTAAAAGTTCTTAGTCTATTATTATTATTAGAATCTCTCACTCATTTTTGCACATTTGAATTTAATTAAATTCCTTTAAAAACAATTTTTTGGTGAAAATATAGAAGACTACAAATTACGTTTTCTAATGCACGTTGAAAATGGTCGACCTTTATTATTAAATGTAAAATTGATTTGATGTTTGTCAATTTGATTAAATTTGAGTATCCTTTCAAAAGCCTAATTAACAAATAGATTTGTGTGTATAAATGTAAAATTGATTTAATAATTATTGATTTGATATTTTAAAAACACATATGAAGGTTCAAATTATTTTTGTTCTTTATGGGTAAAACTAAACCTGGACCACTCATTGGGAATATAAAATAAATAAATACATGTCCATGTTTTCATTTTTTGTGTTTTGTAATATATATGTTGCGTATCACATGGGGAGAGTTGCCTATCACAAAAGAATCTTTTGCATAACTCTCCAATTGGTCCCATAACTCTCCAATTGGTCTAAAAGGTTATATTTATATATATATATATATATATATATCACATTTTCCAATAATTCAGATAACTTATTAACCACAAGAGAGTCGCTTAATGGATAACTATCTTTGTTTCAAAAAATCGGGCTTTATTAAAAGTTCCTTAGGTTAAATCCCGATATATGTAAAATCTCTGGTGGCCAACAGTTGCCACCATTTGCCAAAAAAATAATTAGTCAAGATGCACGTAATATTTGTTGATTTGATATTTTTAAAATGTATGAAGGTTCAAATTATTTTTTGTTCTTTATGAGTAAAAATAAATACATGTCCATGTTTTGTGTTTTGTAATATATATGTTGGGTATCATATGGGGTAAGTTGCGTATCACAAAAGTTTGGTATAATTACGTTAAATTTAATTAGGGTCAATTTTGTTCCTTAAATTGTCTCATTTTAAAATCGATTCGTTCTCAATTAATGAATTATGTGTCTATTTACAAATAACTTCGTTCCAATTATGCGGGTTTGGAAGACTTTAAAATGATAAATTCCAATTGTTTGTGTGAGCGGCCAAAAAATTGGGCAAACCCACAAGATGAAGTTCTTAACAAAATCAATGGAGTAATAGATGGAGATAGTGAGGGAGACAAGATATATTTTTGTAATTTTGGTATGGTAGGTTCCCCCCGGTAGCGCTTTTTGGGCAAACCCACAGTTTGAGTAAAATCATTTTCTAAATTCTTCTACGCTATATTAAATTTTGTTTAGAGGAATCAAAATCAAATCTAGACACTAGGGTGTTGTTTGGTTGGGTTTTTAAAAAATATTTTAGCTTTTTTCTTAAAAAAAAAATCATGTTTGGTTCACCGATATTTAAAACTTCATTCAAGTTATAAAAATAATCTTTTTTGATTATTTTTTTCTTTTGTATTTTAGAAAAACTTGAATAAATGAATAAAAAACAAAGATTATATTTTTTTTCAAAATTTTAAAAATAGTATGCCATATTGAAATCAAATTGAAAAAATATTTTTAAAAAACTATCCTTAAAAGTAAATTTTAAATTCGCAATTTATAAACTCCAACTATAATATATTCTATAGTTCTAGAACTAAGCAATTTCAAACTTTACTTGAAACAACTTAATATTTGTAAGTTTTCACGAATGAACTTGAATAGTCATATTGACAATTGTATATATTTTACGGCTGAAATAGTAACACATGTAAAAATTGTAAACTATCTAATTCAACAATTAAAGGACATTAGTCTAAGGTTCCATATGGGTTGACATGGTTATTTAAAGGACACATATTTTGGAGACACCGTTTAAGATCCAAAGATTATAAAATAGGACATATTTTTGTTTGAGGTCCTGTGTAATTTTTTCAATAAATTAATTTAATTTAATGTACGTATAATATTTAATTTATCCTTCGTAACACCAAGATTAATTTCAACTATTGCTTTATATATATATATTAAGTATTTCTTGTGCGGGATGGCACGCTAAAAAGCTAACATTTTACTTTTCTACGATCAATAGCTTGAGACAGAGTTATTACTCTATGATACTCCCTCGATATCCCAAATAACTATCCTATGAATAATAAAGTAAAGAGAAAAATAAATTTTATGGTTTTTTGTTTGATATTTAAATTTAAAATTTTCAATAAAATAAAACCCCCTCAGTTATTGGATTATTGAACAACTTTTCATTTTTGTTGAATCAGTTCAAATTCTTTTAGTGAAACCAACTTTCTTTTAAAAGGTCTTGATCTATATTATTAATCTCTCGCTCATTTTTGCACATTTAAATTTAAACGAATTCCTTTAAAAACAGATTTTGAGTGAAAATATAGAAGACTACAAACTACCTGTTCGAATGCACGTTGAAAATGGTTTTGGCCTTTTATTATTAAATGTAAAATTAATTTGATTATTGTTAATTTGATTAAATTTTAGCATCTTCTCAAAAGCCTAACTAACGAATAGATTTGTGTGTAAATGTCAAATTGAATCGACATTTGTTGATTTGATGTTCTAAAAACACGTATAATATTTCAAATTATTTTTATCTATTATAAATAAAAATAAATCTAGACCACTCATTGGGGATAATAAAATAAATAAATATGTGAAGATATTTTGTGCTTTATAATATATATGTTATATATCACATGGCAAGAAACCGTCTAAAATCTCATTTTTCAATAATTCAAATCACTTATTAATCACAATAAAATGGTCTAGTGGCTAGCCACTTTGGTTTCAAAAAATCGGATTTGACTAAGAATTTCTCAAATTGAGTCCCAACAAATATAAAATCTCTAATGACAAGCAATTGTCACCTTCCGTAAACAAAATTAGTAAAAATATGCGTAAGTTGGCCAAACACCTTTCGCAGAAACAAAAATTGTAATCATTATTTATTCTTCTTCCATATCAATTTCCTCTAGATTTTATTCCCACAAACAAAACTCCCGAAAATCTTGCCCACAAAAAAAAAATCTCCACCCTTTTCAGCCACCATCTCTTTCTCCACCGACTCTATTTATTTCATTTCAAAAAGAGTATTTATCTTTAAATTATTGCTGAGATCTAGATGGGGGCCATATTATTGGGGAGAGGGGTGTCGTTATTCTCGGAGGAATATTCTTGTCCTAGTTTTCAATTATTGCTGAGAACTAAATCATGGCTATGTCTGTTTTTTCCCAATCAGTTTGCGATATGCAGGTTTGCCAATGAATTGAATTTGGTTGGAATAAAAGATTAATATTGCATATCGAATTATGGTCCTTGCAAAGCTAATCTTGTACAAAAGTAGTTTATAAATATGCTCACAATAAACTTAATATTGCTGTGGAAAATAAGATTGCAAACTTGTTTTCGCACATAATTAGTTTAAATATGCTAATTGCAAAGTTAATACTGCAATGGAGAAAATGACAACAAACTTTGCATAAAATTAGTCTATAAATATGTTTACTGCAAAGTTAATATTGCAGTGAAAAAAATTACTGCAAATTTGTTTTTGCATAAAATCAGTCTATAAATATGTTCACTGCAAATTTAATATTGCAGTGAAAAAAGGATAGCAATTTTGTCTTTTCACATAATTACCCTATAAATATGGTCACAGTAAAATTAATATTGTTGCGGTAAAAAAGATTGCAAACTTATATTTGCACAAAATTTGTCTATAAATATGCTCGTTGCAAAATTAATATTGCAGTGAAAAAAGGATAGCAAACTTGTCTTTATATATAATTAGTTTATAAATATGTTCACTATAAAAATTAATATTGCTATGGAAAAAAAGACTGCAAACTTGTATTTACACAAAAAATTTCTATAAATATGCTCATTGTAAAGTTAATATTGCAATGAAAAAATTGATTACAAACATGCATTTGCAAATAATTAGTCTATAAATATGCTAACCGAAAAGTTAATATTCCATTGGAATAGCTTGAAAATAAGGGAAGGGTATAATTG
Organism: Lonicera japonica; assembly: GCA_021464415.1. Taxonomy (NCBI): domain Eukaryota; kingdom Viridiplantae; phylum Streptophyta; class Magnoliopsida; order Dipsacales; family Caprifoliaceae; genus Lonicera; species Lonicera japonica. The sequence goes on from JAKCWG010000542.1 coordinate 18,102, forward strand.
AAAACTTAAAAAAAATAAGGGAAAGGTAATTTAGGTAATAGGTAATATACTTTTAATAATTAAATAATGTTTAAATTTGGTCAAATACCTCAATTTAAAATACAAAACGTAAATATGTCTCTTAACTTAATCACCAATTAAAAATAGACCATTCCTTAAAAAAAATATTATTTCATGAATTTTTTTGTTTAAAAAAATTGTATGACAAGACCTTTCGATCCAATTTCCACCTTTTTATCCAAATTATATTAATTTAACTAGTAGTTTTAAATTTAAACTTATTTATGGACAAACTTTTGTATAAATGACATTACATTTAAAATTTATTCATTTATACAAAATAATATGCATTCCCTCTTCTAGCCTTTGGGTAGTGAGTAAATATCCCAAATTTTGTGGTATTGTAATATCTATGTAATTGTGTAAGATTCCATCTCTATCTCACAATTTGTTTATACTTTATATTTATTTGAATTAGAAACCATACCTTATCTTGTCAAAAACTCTCTCATGGCGTCTTTGCTCTTACACATATTGGGTATAGATATCTTCATGCAAACACTATCATCTCTCGCTACATCTCCAATCCAATGCTTATTACACTAAGGCCTCGTTTGATTCAGTTATTAAAAAGTGGGATGAGATTATTAATACCATTTTTTTTTTATAATACCTTATTTGATTTGCACAAATGTGCTGGGATTACTAAAATTGGTACTAACTTAATAACACTATTTGTGGTATAATTTAATACCAAGGGGGAGGTGGTATTGTTTATCCAGGATTAAGAAAAATAAACTATATATTTTCAAAAATGCCACCACCACCACCACTACTACTACTACTACTACTACTACTACTACTATATTATTATTATTTTAATTTATTTTTAAATTTTTAAATTTTTTATTTTTTTTTATTTTGTTAGTCCAAAATATTATCCCGTATACGAGTTACAGAACCAAACATAGTATTAACATCAATATGAGATTTTTCAGTATTAATACTGCATGAAACAAACAAGGTATTGTTATTAAATTAATATTAGGATTAATAGTCCAGTACTATCAGGGGCGAAGCTATGTAGGGGCAGGGGGGGGCAGCTGCCCCTCCTTGGGTTGGGGTTTTTTTGTAAAAAAAAAAACTTTTTAGGAACTTATGTGCATAAAAATAAACTTGAGGGGCCTAACTGTAAGATACAAAATCTTAAAGAACAATTTGTTAATATTAAACCTAATTAATTAAATATCTACACCATTTTTTTACTACCACCATTCACCAATACTTTCAAAATATGAAAAATCATAGAATGTTATTGTAATTTATCATAATTGTTTGCATTTGTTATTTAAGTTGTATGAACTTTTATTATTAATAGTGTTATGTTTGCATTCAAATTTTATGGCTTTAAATATGATATAGTGTGTGTTGATTTTCGATTAAATTTCGCCCCCTGTTGCTCAATTTTCTGGCTTCGCCACTGAGTACTATTAATACTGATAATATTAATCCCACTGACCTTAATACTTGAATCAAACGAGACCTAATAGTACAAAATAATAAAACCATATCCCCTATATATTATCAAATCATTTCCCATCAATCAGAAACGAAACAGTCCTAAAAGTTTCCCACTACAAAATCCACAACTCTATATCTCAATGAATTTTTCTAAATCCACTTTGTCGAGATGAAAGTGAGCATAAATCTGACTGTTGAACGCACGATTCTCGTGTCGAACATATATGAGTAAAGCGGCGTTACCCCTTCTTTCTTTCTCAAGGTACTCCCTTTCTCTCTCTTCCCCTCCAATCTGAGGTTTCCTTCAATTTTTTTTTAATTTACTTTTCAACTTGTTAATCATCAAAAATCCTACTTCATGATTAGCTTGGCTTTAATATAGTTGCCAGCGTATATCAACGTGAAAATTGGTGCTTATAGTTGTTAGGGAGAGAAAGATGCATATAAATATATATAGTGGTAATTTTTTGAAGAGTTTTTGCCAAGCCTCTTTCAAATACAATATTACTATTTTCTTGAGTTTTTCGTGCCATATCATTATTTATTGTGTTCAGTTAGATATAATATATCCTTTTTCTTGTTTAAGTAATTTAATTTTTTTGGTTGAATCATGCCATAATATTCTTCTTGTGCGTTCATCGAGGGCGGATCCAGGATTTTAAGGAGGGGGGGACTAAGTTAGAGAAAAAATAAGATAACAATTTTTTTTTTCAATTACTAGAATTTGAATAAACTTTTACAATGAAGGAAATTCATTGATGATGTCTTTTGAACATTAGCTTGGTATATACAGGGTATATATAAATTAATTTATCTATCACTATATATATGTTTATAGAATATATATATATATATATTGTTTTATATATATACTATTATATAAGCTGTGTGTCACTATTGGTCTATTGTAGTTATCTATATATATAAATTAATCTAACGATTATATTATTATATACGAACACATTTATTATAAATTTATAATTCATTATATATATTAAATACATCATCTATAATAATATAATGAAAAGAAGGCAAGATTCATTCTTAATTATATATATATATATAAAGAAAAGGATAAAAATATTAATAAAAAGGTATTTACTTTTACAATAGAGACTTTACTTCTTGTCTTTTTGAACAAAAAATTAATGGAGTGAAGACCTTTAAAAAGATGAGCCTAAAGCCCTGAAGAGTAGAAGACCAGTTGGCTGCCTGGGTGGAATTCAGTGATGATGTCTAGATATTTTTAGTTTAGGTTAGAATTAAAAAGAGCTTAATTGTTAAAAGAGGGTTTTATTTTTGAGTTATGGGCTGGGCTAAATATGGGAAACGGCTGGGCTGCTTAAAATATATAGGATAATTAGTGAAAGTTTTTTTTTCAAGGGGTGGGCTTAAGGCCCCCCCCCCCCCCCCCCAAATGTCCGCCCTTGGCGTTCATTGAAATATACTATCATTTATATTATGATTCAGTCGTATTCTTCTTGCGTTCGTTTAGCCATTTATTTTAGACAAATTATTATTACTATTTTATTATGTCTCGGTGTAATTATCAAACCATTATTTTTTTTTCTTTCACAGATTTGTTGAAGATTAAAAGCTCAATGATTTCTTTTTATCCACTATTTAAATTCTAAACGCGTACGTTATATATAATTGGCAAATTAAGTTTGTTGACTTTTTAAAAAATTTAAATGAAATTAAAATTTAATCGGATTTTTTTAATATTGGAGCATGATTTTAGGTCATTCAATTTATTTACACGTATATCTTTGATAAGGACGTTTTATGAATAATACTATTATGGTATATTTAATTTTAAAATTATCCAGGAATAACTAAATTAGGTGTTTTTTGAATTTTTTCCTCCAACCTAATCCTTTAATGGAAATTAAAGAGGGTATCAATTTTGTACTTTATATAAAAAAAATCCCTTTTAATAATATTATAATTAGTTTGTAAATATATATAAAAAATGAAAATAACTTAAAAGTTAAACTTAACAACAGCCAAATTTATTATTTTGTTGTAAAAATAAACTTATATATTTAATGCTTTTTAAGTTATAGTTAAATTTTTTTATAATTGTATTAACAATAAGGTAGTAAATATAAATAAAGATAAATTTAAGAATAAATATTTATCCTGGATTGGATTTAATTGCAAAGGGATCGGATTGACATATATCTATATTCGATTTGTTAATCAAAGTAGTAACCGGTTCAATTTGAATTTAGATATACGGATCAAAAATATGTATCCATATATGGCTAAACAGATCATGCTCGGGTGCCAATCCGATCAATCGACAAGTCTAATGATTTGTGCCCTTTAAATGCATTGAATTTTATAAATAATTAATCTGTAACCTATGACAAATGTATTATCAACCTTTTAAAATCTCGCCTACGCATACAATTTTTTCATCTTATACTTTATTCCCTTTTCCTATGGCTTTTCTCCTTGTGAAATCCATGTCAATTACACAAGAATAATTATTCTGTTTTTCAGGAAAATAAAATAAAATTTTCTGGCATACAAAAACATGGAGTTAGCTGCTGTGGAGTTCACTATAATATCCATCAATTCTGTTCTCAAGAAGAAATTCTTGGTTGTCGGAATTCGCCACGAAATTACAGAGTTGAAGGTCGAGCTGGAGAGTATGAGATCGTTCCTCAGAGTTGCTAATAAGTGCAACAATGACAAAAACGAATCGTTCGATTTCTGGGTGGCACAAGTACGAGACGCGGCATATAAAGCTGAGGACGCGATCGATGAGTTCGTGTATCATATTGAACATATAAGAGGACGACATGGGAGTTTGAAGGGTTTCTTCCACAGATTCCTTCATTTTCCGAAAGAGATATACGTGAGGTTTTTCACAGCCTTCAAATTTAACCAGATCAAAGAAGAGATCAAAGAGATCGCAAAGAGAAGCAAGAGATATGATATTTGTCATATAGAAGAAGGTTCGGTTTATTTATATGGGGAAATTAGTATTGCATCCCTCATTTTTTAATTCAATAGTTTCTTTAACCCATCAAACTCACTAATATTAGTTATTAGAACAACTCATATTTATTTATATTTACGTTTGATTTAAGTACTCTGTTCTAGGGACGGCGCTAATTACACCTACTAATATGCAATTGCGCACATTTACTCGGCAAAATAGAACCGAGTAAATGTGTACCAAGCCAATGTATATTTTTTTTGTACTCAACAATGACTCGGCTCATATGGACTTAGTATGTGCTCATTCATTCGGTGCTACTGCACCGAGCAAATGGAATGGAGTATTTGCTCATTCATTCGGTACTATTGCGCTAAGCAAATGGGATAGCATGTTTTGGAGTAGAGTGGTGTGTGCAGCTTAATTAGTCAATTATCTCCTTAAAAATTACCAAAATAGACAGATAGAAAGTAATTGTAAGATAAGTTTATTAACTATGGCCATCTCCAATGGTCATTTCCAAATTCACATTGGATATTATGGAACTCACTAATTCTCTGTCTTCCTAAATAAATGCTAACTAGATTAGCCTCCTTATCAATCCCTATATATAACTGCTTTCCTTGACCTTCAAATGTATATTTATAACTGTTTCCTTAATGGTACGCAACTATTTGTATACATAAATATATATTTGGAAGATTTGCACCTTTGATTTATGTTTTTTGAAATCAGTGCACTTGTTTGATTTGAAAAATCTTATGAATGTGATGAAGGTTATTAAACGTATAAAATCAACAGTCATTTATTTCAAATTAACTTTCTATTCGTACAATTAACTTTATTTATAGAATAATAGAATGAATTTAATCTTACAAGTCCTTAATGGATCTGACGAATACCAAAAAATAAGGTGAAATCCTAATCAGTTATTTTATTTTTCATTTTTTATTTTTAATTTAGAGGTGTGTGATCAAGCGAGCTGACAATATCAATACGACGAGAAATTTCACCTTAGGCACTTGTGTCTCTACAAATTCGACGTAATTTTTTCTCCAGCACTAGGATATTAACTTATTTTTACAACAGGTTCGAGCTCTGATCCCACTGCCAAGTGGGTACAAAATATCGAGGAATCATCTTTCTTTGTCAAGGACAATGAAGTTGTGGGGAAGGAGCGAGAAAGAAGTATGCTGCTAAGGTGGTTGATGGATGAAGAACCCCAACTCGCAATCGTTTCAGTAGTAGGGATGGGCGGTTTAGGAAAGACAACACTAGTTGCTAATGCTTACAATGACCACAAAGTGAAGCGTTTTTTCGATTGTTTTGCTTGGGTTACCATCTCTCAAAACTACGTGATCGAGGACCTTCTTAGGAGGCTGATTATAGACTTTTGTTATGGGAAGAATGATCAGCTAGCTCATTTTGATTTAAAGACAATGGGCTATAAACAACTCGCAGAGACTTTAGTCCAAGTTTTGCAGAAAAAGAGGTATGTTGTTGTTCTAGATGATGTGTGGACTGACAATATTTGGATGCAGATAAATGTTGCACTTCCTGATGGTAAAAATGGAAGTCGAGTCATAATATCAACTAGAAAGGAAGATGTAGCAATGTATCCATTTGGGGTTAGAAGCCATGTCCTCCACTCTCAGCCACTTACGGAGGATCAGGCTTGGACCCTCTTTTGCAACAAGACCTTTTCTAATGAACCTGAGAAAGCTTGTCCTCCAGATTTAGAAGATATAGCTAGGGACATGGTAAAGCGATGTGCAGGACTACCACTTGCAATTGTGGCTTTGGCGGGTCTCATGGCTTCTAAAGATAGGTCAGAATTGAAATGGAGGGCTGTTCATGACAGCATTGAATGGCATTGGACGGACAATCCTAGGCTTGAAGTAGTCAAAACGATTTTGTTTCTTAGTTTTCATGATTTACCATATTGCCTGAAAAAATGTTTTCTATATTGCTGTCGTTTCCCTGAAGGAGATTATTGGGTTGGAGGTGGTAGACTCATTAGATTGTGGGTGGCCGAAGGTTTTGTGGAAGAAAGAAAAGGTTTTACACCTGAGGAAGTTGGAAAAAGCTATCTCAAAGAACTCATTTCTCGAAACTTGCTTCAAGTACGGAAGAGCAATACCTTGTTAGGTGCCAAACAATGCCGACTCCATGATCTTATGAGAGAGCTTGCGCTTTCCATATCGGACAAGGAGAATTTCAGTTCCATATATGACTTACAAGCTGGAATAGAAAATGAGAGAAGGCCACGCCGTTTATGCCTACTTCACCCTATAGATGGCTCCACACCAATGTTTGCCCCTAATATGTCAAATGTTCGCTCTTTTGCGGCTTTTAACTTTTGTGATAACCCCACCTTGTCCTTGGGTTCTTTTTTATCTAGTTTTAGGTTATTAAGGGTATTGGAGTTGCGTGATGCACCAATAGATCATGTAACCACAACTATTGGGAAGTTATTCAACTTAAGATACTTGAACTTGAGTAGAACGCGTATAAAGGAGCTTCCAGAATCAATGTGGAGACTACGAAATTTACAGACGTTGGATATTAGGGAAACAAATATTGAAGAGCTTCCAAGTGGAATGCGTAGGTTGCGTAATATGCGTCATTTACTGACATATTGCACCGGCAGAATGGAAGAATTTGAGTATATAGTAGGAAAGCGAGTATCATCCACTATTTCGAAGTTGAAAAGTCTCCAAGTCCTAAATTGCATTGAAGCAAATGATGAGATTATTAAGAGAATCTCAAAATTAACTCAACTCAAAAGGATTCAGCTTACAAACGTGAGGGAAACAGATGGGATAGAGTTGTGCTCCTCAATCGGAAAAATGAAACTCCTTCGCCACCTACTTGTAATGGCAACTAATGAGAATGAATTCCTCACACTAGACGCTCTACCACACTCATCCATTCCTCCGGTTCTTCGAAAGCTAACTTTAGTCGGAAGATTGAAAAGAGTGCCTTCTTGGTTTCCGTCACTTCGCAATATAATTTATTTGCATTTGCATTGGAGCCAATTGGCGGAGGAAGACCCCATTCAGTACATAAATGGGTTGCCCAATTTAGAGCACCTCGCTCTGGTGAATGCATACGACCGTGGGAAGGTAAAATTGTGCTTCTACGAAGGGTTCCCTAAGCTTCAAGACTTGTTCCTTGTTATTTTTCGTGATTTGGGCGAAATAATAATTGCTACTGGAGTGATGCCAAGTCTTGTACGCATGAAGCTACATGTTTGTGGTGAACTGAAGAAGGTGCCTCGGGGAATTGAACACCTCACCAAGCTCGAAGAATTGGGCCTGAAAGATGTTTCAGATGAACTAATTGATAGCATTCGAGGGGAACAAAGTGTTGATTATGCCAAGGTAAAGCACATCCCAGCGATCAATCATTCTTACAAGATTAATGGAAGACATGAGAATGAAAGCTTGTCCCGGGCATAAATCTTCTAGTATGACAGGTATGTACTGAAATTTAATTTCGTATTTTATCATTAATGCGAAAAGTGCAGCTGATGAGTCTTGTAGGAAAAATGATTTTCTTACCAGCCTCTTCTTCTGAACTTTCATGCGTACCGAGTGCACTAATGAGCAACCTATCACTGCATCCGGTATGAATAACTGGTAGATTAGATCACTAAGTGTAGCATTGCTCATTTATCGAGTAATATGTAAACTCTCCTCCATTTTTTCAATTACTGCAGATTGAAATGTTGTTATGAAATATGTGCCAGCTGCTCCTAGCTAGCTCCACGGGAAATCAAATTGAGGATGGAAGTTTCTGATGCGATCTTGGATTTTGTGATATTTTTGTGTTTGTTTCTCCATGTTATTGGCTATGTATGTACATGGTCTATTATGTTAAACCTTTTTTTTTGCGTGTGATCATTCTTAAATCCATGAACTCTGTTATATACTTTAGTGTTTGTTTTTCAATGTTATTGGCTCATGAGAAATGTTTGTACCATGAACTATTAATGGATTTTGTGTCTTTTATTGTTTTTTTTGTTTTATTTTAAATCCATGAACCACCATCAATGGTATTAATTTGAGTATGCCTAGCTTTATTTATTTACATATTTATTTAATTTTTGTAACCTTCCATTCCCTTTTTATTGTATAAATAATAATGGTGCACTTGAGTGTTAATATGGAATAAATTTTGGGCCTTTTAAGCTCCATTTTCTCTCATTAAAAAATAAAAATAAAATAAGTCTCCAAGTCCTAAATTGCATTAAAGCTTGCAGGCCTTGTCTTTTAGTATATTCATCTGGCTATAAATCAAATACATAGATATTGTGCGTAAGTATATGTGATTTATCGCTCACATGTGCTGTATTTGTGACCGAGAATGGTCACAGATACATTACCACATGTGATCACGAAAGGGTAACAGATACATTGCCTGCGATTGAAAAATGTCGATCACAAATTCATTACCAATGATCAAGAAATATTGGTCACAAATACAGGGAATTCTCACCATAGGCAAGTACCAAAAAAGGGATTGCAAGTTTTAAAAGAAATATCGGGGATTTCATCCTCAAACAATCGGATACTAATTTTTTTTAATATTTTGAGTTAAAACATTATTGATAAAATAAAGGAGTTATATGTCCTTTTTTTTCCCTTTTTGCCAACGACCTTGTAGTCTGTTGGCATTCTCCTTATTCCTAGGTTTGACCCGCATAAATGTGGTTGTTGAACTTTTTGTTATCATCATCCTTATTATGGAGGTTGTGAATTCCTCACTTATATATATATATATATATATGAGAGTATGTTGCGAAATGATAGCTTTAATTTGTGGAAAAACAAATAAAGGAATTTTATATATTTTTTGAGGAGATGAAGATCGAAATGTCAAGAGGGTACTGATATTTTTCCTTTCTAACGCGGGAAATAGCTTATGGTAGTTGCACTTGCCATTTAATAAAGGGAAGTAGTACTAATTTCATAATTTGGTTTTACAATATGGATACTTTTCTTTTCATAATATTAACTTATTTTAAGGAAAATGATAAATGTTGATGGAAAAATATATCCTAAACAGCGCCCCTTTCTCTCTCAGCCTCTAAACAGTTGTATTATACCGATTTAAACTCTATTGGTGCTAAATCTCTCCACCACCTCTTTTCCAACCTCCTCACCAATGATCTTACCTCTTCCACCACCACCACCCAATTCTCCGATTGCATCGCCGAGAGAAGCGCTGTTCTCATATTTTTTTTTAGTAGGTGCAATCGTAAAATATATATAACTTTTGATCGAACCGTTGGATTAGGCTGAATTTTCGATATGTTGTTCGGAAGACAGAGTTACTACTTTAATGCAAAAAGTCAAGACGATCAGATGCATGTTGTTTTGCTATCGAAATCGACCGATTTTCACAGTCCTGGGGATTTGTAAAAAAAAATCAAATCGCAACTCTTTTTTTTTTACGAACCCTAAATCAAAGATATAGTACTATTCTAGTGTTGGACAATAGCTGCTAAAATTGTTTTAGCATCATGTAATTAGTTACTTTGGACAAAAATTGTGCTAAATATGTCTTAACACCTTGACGTGTAGAATTGGATTGGGTGCTAAAACTGTTTAGCACCTTTAGTTTAGTTATATCTGTTCACATGTGGTGCTAAACCCTTTTTAGCACCATTTTAGTGTTGGAAAATTGGTGCTAAAAATATTTTAGTACAATATGATTAGTTAGTCAAAAATAGCGCTAAATCTGTTTTAGCATCTTGATATGTAGAATTTGATGGGGTGCTAAAACTATTTAGCACCTTCAGTTTAGTTATATGTGTTCACATGTAGTGCTAAAACCTTTTTAGCACCATTCTAGTGTTGGACAATTGGTACTAAAACTGTTTAATACCATGTGATTAGTTACTTTGGACAAATATGGTGCTAAATCTGTTTTAGCACCTTGATTTGTATAATTGGATGGGGTGCTAAAACTGTTAGCACCTTCAGTTTAGTTATATGTGTTCGCCTGTAGTGCTAAAACCCTTTTAGCACCATTCTAGTGTTGGACAATTGGTGCTAAAACTGTTTAACACCATGTGATTAGTTACTTTGGACAAAAATGGTGCTAAATATATTTTAGCGCCTTGATGTGTAGAATTGGACGGGGTCCTAAAATTGTTTAGCACTTTCAATTTAGTTATATGTGTTCACCTGTGGTGTTAAAAAATTTTAGCACCATTCTAATGTTAGACAATTAGTGCTAAAACAGTTTTAGCGTTATGTGATTAATTACTTTGGACAAAAATGGTGCTAAATATGTTTTAGCACCTTATAAATAGTTAGTATGTTATAGAGAATTTGTGATGATGATCAACCGTTTTGGATTTTGAATTGTTTTGATCAGGATTGGTACTAATTTTTTTGGAGACGTGAAATGTTATATTTATGGTTATTATGTTATTAATTAAATAAGGAAGATGTATAATATCTTTTTATTTGTGGTGTCCTTAATTTACAGTACTAATTTATAATGGGCCTTTACAATTATTTATTATTAGAATGGACCCTTATGCCCAATTGCCTTAAAATGATTTTTATTTTATTATTTAGTGAGTTATTTATATTGTTGTTCGTGATATATTTGTTAGAGTGATATACTAAAAGCCATAATTTTGTTGTTGGTTTGGGTATGTTATAAACTCGACTTTGCTATTTTAATGAGAATTTTTAAGAGCAATGGTTGTATTATATTATTTATTTAAATATTGTGCATGTGTGTGTCTTTTATTCCATATAGTAAATGATTTGGTGTGTAGAGTATAGCTTACACACAAAAGATCATATCATCGGTTCTTGTGGAATATAAGTTTAATGGTTCACAGTCTTAGATGGAATTGGACACCCATCGGTAGGATTGTAGCACAAGCTTTAGTAGTTTATCTTAACTACAGAAAACGGTATAATTTTAACTCGTTGTGCTAGTACACTTTGTGTGTATTGAATAGGACTAGTTTGGGTTAATTGTTTTTATACTGACTATATAAAACAATTTAAAATTTCATGGTTATTATGATTACTTATGCTATTAATCTTGAAATAATTAATAAACATATATATGTAATGTTTGTCGTTTTGACTCATTAAGAGTGAGATTCATTTATGTATCAATAATCTTCGTGAATTGGAAGATGACACTATATGTATGATGAATATTAATTATTGACGGAATCTACGTCCTAGTATAAGGATTGATGATAGCCCCTTGAGAAGCTTATAAGTTTTGATCATGTCAAACCTTACAGGTGGATTATGTTAATCTGACATGTCAAATAAGTTAAGTGGTAGGCTCAAGGATTAAGAAGTCATTTAAATATAATTGTCAGTAATTGAATTTAAATGACAGTTATCTGTAATCTTAACGTGGAAAAAATAATAAGTATTTAATAACAAGTAGCTCGAAATTAAATTTTGAGATAAGGACGGGAGTATAATTATAATTCTTTAGTTGTGCGAATTATAATTTATGGAAGGAACTAATTCATAGTAGAATTAGGATTCTAACTTTCTATAGGAAGCCCAAACACTTATTTCTCCTTAAGGTCCCTATCGTAGCCTTATATATACGCCAGCCTTGTCTCTTCTCAAGATAACAATAATTATCATGAGTTAGGGTTTGTTCTATTGAGTGAGGAAAAAATCTTGGTGATACTGCAGTCCACACTCGGTGCAAGATTTGATGGCGGAAGGAATACGATAGAAGATCTTTAGGTTTTTGGTACTGCAGTCGTAAATCAATTGTAACTTTTGATCACACCGTTAGATCGCGCTGATTTTTGGATATGTCGTTCGGAACGCAAAGTTAAAATTACAATGGGCAAAATCAGGACGATCAGAAGTCGTTTAGGTGGTAAAAACAATCAATTTTCGCAGCCCAACGAGAATTAAAAAATCTGACCAAATCGCAATCTAATACTTTCAAACCCTAGTCTCCTCATATGGATCCTCTACATGATCCACAAAGGTGAAATTCTTTTATTCTTATAGGGTTTTAGCAAAAAAAATTTGTTCAATCTATACGCAATATCAGACGATCCTGTATTTATGTCTCCATCAGTTGGAATCAGAGGGATTGATTTTCTTTGATACTGCGTACGGATTGAACTAGCCATGTTGTCCACTTAAAGCTATTCATGCATGTTGTTGCTGGATAGAACGTAGAACTCGCTAACCCTTGTTTTGCAGTGTTCTTGTCCCGCTATTATGGTCACGTAATTATGTTTTATGTGATTGGATCACACGATGTTTTTATTCGTGGTTAATTTTAATGTGCATGATGATTTGAGTTCTATTCATGATTGTAAATTAAATTTAGATCAGATTTGTGAACTTCTTAAAAGGAGGCATAGGATTTATGTAATTTTATTTACAGTTTAGATATAATAGTTTGTGGATAACTCCTTAAATGGAGGCATAGGACCTTTGTATCTAAGATTACAGTTTCTTTAACGAAAAACGTTGAAGAAGGCGTTTCCACCAAGGTTGATTCCCGAAATAGTCAATGAAGTGGCGACATAGGTTGTTACAGGTTTCGAACATTGAGGAGAATATCTCCCACTTAGACTCAAAGCCATGTAGCTATGCATCTCACTCCCATTTTCTAAACGTGAACACTTTATGTGTTTTCCCTTCTTATGAATCTCCAGCTCTTTAGAGTTCACAACCGTTTCCCTATTATCAAAATAAAGTGAAATAGCTGATTACACTGAAGGTGCCACATCTGGATTCATATGAAAGTTCCTGAGCCAAACCGCTGCTTTAGTTGCTTCTAAAGTAGCCACATATTCAGCTTTCATGGTGGAGTCAGCAATGCATGACTACTTGACACTCCTTTAAATAATGACTCCACCTCTTAGAGTAAACACATAACCTAAAGTTGACTTTCTGGAATCTTAACATTTGACTAAAAATTCTGGTCTGTGTATCCAACAGGTACGACTGTTTGCCTGGTAAACCAACATAAAATTTTGAATCCTTTTAAAGTACTTAAGTATATGTTTTACCGTAGTCTAGTGTTCTTTCCTTAGATTAGACTGATATCTGTTAACCATACCAACGATAAAGCAAATGTTTGGTCTAGTACATAATATAGCATACATGAGGCTTCCCACTGCCGAAACATAAGGAACTCCCATCATCCTCTCTATCTCATCATGTGTCTTATGACATTGATCTTGGATAGAGTGATTCCATACCTAAAAAAGGAGAAACCCTTTCTTGGAATCTTGTATACTAACTCTGGCAAGAATTGTATCAACGTAAGTACTTTGGATAAGTCCAACATCCTATTTTTCTGATCTCGCATAAGCTTAATACCAAAGATGTCACTGACTTTTTCTAAGTCCTTCATATCGAGCTAACTTGATAACCATACCCTCACTGAAGATAATATTCACATATCGCTTCTAATAAGTAAGATATTATCCACATACAATACCTAGAATATCATCACGCTTTCGTTGCGCCTTTTGTACACACAAGACTCATCCGAATATTGATCAAAACCAAAAGATTTGATTGCATAGTCAAAACAGATGTTTCAAGATCTAGACACTTACTTAAGCCCATAAATGGACTTCTTGAGCTTGCACAACATGTGCTCTTAGCCATTTACTATGAATCCTTCTGGTTGCATCATATAGATGCTTTTATCAAGACTTCCATTAAGAAAATATGTCTTGACATCTACTTGCCAAATCTCGTAATCAAGATGAGCCGTAATGGATAAGAGAATCCGAATAGACTTTGGCATGGCTACCGATGAAAAGGTTTCATCATAATTGATCCCCTTCTTTCTAAGTGAATCCTTTTAGCAACAAGCATTGATTTGAGCCGTCTAATCATCTCCATCTATTATATACCAACTTGCATCCGATAGGTTTTATCCCTTCGAGTGGATTTACAAGATCCCAGACTTTGTTAGAGTACATGGACTCCATTTTCGATTTCATAACCCTTTTTCCATTTTTTGTATCTTTATCTTGAAGTACTTCATTGTAGTTAAAAATAGTTCGTTTTTTATTCATCAGGGACCTTGTCATAAGAATCTCCCAAGAACATAAAACGACCAGGTTGACGAACAACCCTCCCACTACGACGAGGCACTATTTGTGTTTGTGTACATTGTGAAAATATTGAACATACTAACTCACTATCCACACGTTGTGTTGGTTCAAGAACCTACGTATTAGTGATTTGTTCAAGATGTGCACACGTATCGGCAATCCTCCCACTACGACGAGGTAATGGAATGTCGATATCCATTTACTGTGGTATTTCCTCTTGTACTAAAGGTATAAACGAATTGTACCCTATTTGTCTCTCCTCTCATTTTCACTACAACAACACTACTCCTGGGCTTATGGTCTATGATATAATCCTCTTCTAAGAATCTGGCATTGATAATAATAACATTATATTCTTGAGGATTATTAAATAAACCACGTTTGGTTCCTTTTGGATATGCAACAAAGAAACACATTTTCGTTCTTTGATTCCAACTTATCCGCATTACCTTTCAGCGCATGGGCTGGACTACCCCATACCTGAATATGCCACAAACTAGGCTTATGCCCAGTCCACAATTCTATGGGTGTAATAGGTACTAACTTTGATGGTACCAAGTTCAGAATATATGCAGCTATTTCTAAAGCATATCCCCAAAAGAAATTAGGTAGGTTTGAATAACTCATCATAGATCTTACCATTTCTATAATAGTCTCATTCATTCTTTCTGCTACACCATCATGCTGTGGCATCCCCGGTGCAGACAACTGGGATGTAATCCCATTCTTTAATAAGTATTCTTTGAACTCTCCCAAGAGGTATTCACCACCACGATCTGATCATAGTGATTTGATACATTTTTCTAGACGCTTTTTCGTTCCTGTCTTGAATTCTTTGAATTTTTCAAAGACTTCAGACTTAGGTCGCATTAAGTAAATGTATCTATACTTTAAATAATCATCTACAAATGTGATGAAATACTCAAAGCCACCTCTAGTCTGGACATTCATGTGACCATACGAATCAGAGTGAACCAGTTTTAACTGTTCTTTAGCGCTATAGCCTTTTGCCGAGAATGATCTCTTAGTCATTTTACTTTCTAAACAGGATTCATAAACTGGAAGTGCTTCCACTTCCAATGAACATAATGGTCCATTTTCGACCAGTTTTTGAATTCTTTTTAGATTAATATGACTAAGGTGTAAGTGCCAAAAATACATTTGGTTCATTTTGAAGGTTCCCTTCTTTTAATTAATAAATTATTAATGCTATTCAATTCACTCAGTTGTAGTACTGACAAGTCAGGATTATTAATGTAAAGATCAATCATTAATGTACCATAACAAACAAACTATTTATTTTTTGTAATAATAACTGATTTATCTTTAAAATAAACAAAATATTTGTCCTCAACCAATCTAGAAATAGAAAATCAAATTCCTTCTAATGGAAGATACATATAGACATTCCTTAATCATTAATATCTTATTCTGACTGGACTGAAGATAAATATCTTCTACTACAACTGTTGCCACATCCGTAGCTGCCCATATGTAAATTTTCTCTATTTTTAAGTTGTCTGGTTTTCTGGAACCCCTACAAAGTATTGCAGACATGATTAGTGGCTCCCAAATCTACACACCAGGTACTGGTAGATTGGACCACTAAACAAGATACAACAACAAATAGATGAAATTTACGTATGTTGTTATAACGGTTTAGAAAACTGTGACAATCTTTCTTCAAATGTACTTTCTACTGACAGTGAAAACAATAGCCCATAGGCTTTTTCACTCCTCCTAGAGATTCGGCGACTGCTGCACGCACTGCTCCTTGTGGGACTGCAGCTTATGCATTCTTCTTATTCCTTTCTTGCTTTTGGGCATAGAAGTTGAAGCTTTCTCAGCCACTAGAGTACTAGCTAGATTACCAAGGAATTCCTCAGCTGCTTGGAATTTTTTAAGAAGTTCCAATAATGAATAAAGCTTAGTCATGTTGTAATTCTGTCGGAATCCCTTAAATAAGTCCAGTAGCGACTAGAGAACGATATCGACCTGAGTTTCCCTATTTTCAGCTCCAAATATCTCTTAGTTCATTCAGAAGACCGATCATCTTCAAAACAAGATCTTTAACTCGGGTTCCTTTAGCAATAATCGTGTTCATGAGGCCTTTCATCGAAACTTACCTTGGTGCATGATCTTGATCTCCAAAAATATCTTTGAGGTTCAGCATTATGTCGTAGGCGGTGGCAAAAGACTAATGCTAATGTTGTAGCACATTTGACAAAAATGTCAGAATGTAAAGCCACGCCATCTCATCAGTCTTTTTCCACCTCCGACAAGCATGGGTTTCCTTATCGGTCTCCCCTTTACCAGGTTTTGCTGGACAAGACTCAGTGAGCACAAACTTGTACTCTTTAACAGTAAGCACAATGTTCAAGTTCCATTTTTTCAGTCAATATAATTAGGTCCAATCAATTTGTTTTAGTTGAGAATAATTAAAAGTGGATCGAAAGAGTTTTCCATTTTAAAACTTGAGAATCACATACAAATTATGATGGACAATAATAATTTTGAACATATATTTTAAATATGGTACCCTCTACCATTTCAAAAAGCGTGTGCCAGCAGCCTAAGACTTTGAATAACATACCCCGTTAATGAGACCGTCTATTATTTATTATTTCTTAGACATATGTAAACCTATTAAATTATACTATTTAGACAATCCTTTATCATCAAGCAATATATACTATCTAGACAATCTTTTATTGTCAAGTATAATATACTATCTAGACAATCCTTTATTGTCAAGTTAAATTTAAATAGCCGACTTCTTTTGGTCATACAAATAATAGTAGAGACTCAGTTGGAGAGAATACTATTATTTATATCTAAGTTTATACCATCATTTAATTTAGTCCAATGATTCTACAATTTATTCTTTCCGATATGGAGGTGGGCATTAAAACTCACACGAAAAATAAATCACATCATTTAAAATTATCAGTCAGTAAAATTTGTACAATGATTCTGCAATTTATTCTTTCCGATATGGATGTGAGCACTATAACACACACGAAGAATAAATTATATCATCTACAAACCAATGATGGAGACCGTGGAATTTTTATGTGAAAAAATTTCTCACCCACTTAGTATTTAAAACATTATTTTCTGAGAGTCAAGAAAATTTTATATTAAATTCTAGTCAATTAAAATACAAAGGTATGGAATATAAAAGGCATGTGCAATAAAATTATTTTGCTTCTTTTTAAAAAAAACTTATATTTTTTAATTACGCAAAATTTATATTTATATACCCTTTTTTTAATTTGACAATAACTAAACATAAAATAAAAGGTGATCTAGGTATGCTTATGCATCCATGTTGTCCAAAATTATAAGAAAACCTAATAATTAAACACATATGACTAACACACAATCACACAAAGCATTAAGCCATACAATAATAAGAATAATTAAATCCCTGCTATTATGGTCCAAGTTTCATGATCCATAGTCCGTTGGAAACCGTAACGACCTATGTCGCTACTTCATTGACTATTTTGGGAATCAACCTTGGTGGAAACGCCTTCTTCAACGTTCTTCGTTAAAGAAACTGCAATCTTATATACAAATTTTCTATGCCTCCATTTAAGGAGTTCACACATAAACTATTATATCTAAACTGTAAATAAAATTACATAAATCCTATGCCTCCTTTTAAGGAGTTCGCAAATCTGATTTAAATTTAATTTACAACCATGAATAAAACCCAAATCATCATGCACATTAAAATTAACCACGAATAAAAATATCGTGGGATCCAATCACATAAAATATAATTACGTGACCATAATAGCTGGACAAAACACTGCAAAACAAGGGTTAGCAAGTTCTACGTTCTATCCAACAACAACATGCATGAATAGATTTAACTGGATAACATGGCTAGTTCAATCTGTACGCAGTATCAAAGAAAACCAATCGCTCTAATACCAATTGATGGAGACATAAATACAGGATCGTGGTGGCGGTAACCTCTTGGGAGAGTTTAAGGAAAACTTATTAGAGAATGGGATTGCATCCTAGTTGTCTGCACCGGAGATGCCTCAGCATGATGGTGTAGCAAAAAGAAGGAATAAGACTATTATAGAAATGGTAAGATCTATGATGAGTTATTCAGACATTCCTTATTCTTTTTAGGGATATACTTTAGAAATGACTGGATATATTTTGAACTTGGTACCATCAAAGTCAGTACCTACTACACCCATAGAATTGTAAACCGGGCGTAAGCCTAGTTTGCGGTATATTCGGGTATGAGGTAGTCCTGTTAGTAAATTAGGGCAGTAATCATGCATCGCATACACTAATTTACGCACTAATCATTGAATCCTATGATCTATGCAGTTCAATAAAATCGACAGATGACATACCTTAATCGAGATTTGATGTCAATGAAACGAACAGGATGGATCTGATCCTTCTGTTGTTGTCGTCCTTAGCGTAGAAAACACGACGCCTCTACGGTATGCACACACGAACGAGATGAGATCTTGCTTGGTGTACTAGCGCCCTCTAGGGTTCTCTCTGCTATTTCGAATTTTCTTGCCTCTCTCAATTTCATTGACGGCCAAGAAGAACAAAGGTTCCCTTTTATAAGGGAACCCTAGTGAGAACCCTAAGCAACAAACGAACTGGGCCCAAGTCCAACTTGGCCCGTTTTAATTCGTTTTGATCCAACTCGTTTTGGTGTGCGACCCTGTAGGTTTTACACTCTTTGGCCGTACAATTAAAACCCGTTTTATTATACGAACAGTAAGCGGTTTCTAGTAAAACATTACTATTATCCAAAGGGTATAAAGGTCAAAAATGACACAACCTTAAATTGATATTTCACACATTAACTCCTTTTGTCAATCGATATCTAGATTGAACACAAGACTAGGAAAGTGTCATTCTTGTATAGTTCAATCTTTATTTCTTGATCTCTAAGTATAATTAATCCAAAACAAATGACATCTCATTTGTGCATGGCCATGCAAATATTAATTACACTTATCAAGGGGCCCAACGATATCTCTCTCAATATATGAGAGTGACAAATCCCATCTTGATCAACCACATACCTCTACATAGTTCATAGTATGCTCGGTCATCATCTTTATAATTACTCGGTCAAGAGCAACGTTTGATAATGCCTGACATGCTAATCCCTATGTTGGTAACCATGGCGATCTCAGGTCTGAGGATAATACGATATCACAAATGGGGAACATCACTGATGACATTATGTAACACTCCTCGCAGTGTCCCCAAAGCGGGTCAGTCCAATACTTTGTTCCCTAACAAGTATCAGTATGTTCAGCTTGATATCTCCATATCCATGACTTGTGGAACATAGTCATCAGCTGACCCATACTCTAATCATTATATCAATGTGATCCTAGGTTATTGATACATGATTAGGGACATCTAAACAATATTATTATTACATTACTAGCATCCCACAATCTAGTCACGTACTTGATGAACTAGTATTAATAAATATTATTTACAAGAGATTATAAAGTAAAATAAATAAACTTTATTAATAACAATAAGCATAAGATATCTAAGTACAAATCATAATCTATGAATAGTCCTAGGACATATCTCTTTCAGTCCAGCACACGTGCTGAAAGGTAATGCGGATTAGTTGGAATCAAGAATAGAAGTGTATTTCTTTGTTGCGTATTCAAAGGGAACTAAGGGTGGTTTATTTTATAATCCTCGAGAATGTAAGGTTATTGTTATCAATGCCAGATTCTTAGAAGATGATTATATCATAGACCATAAGCTCAGGAGTAATGTTGTTGTATTGGAAATAAGAGGAGAGAAAAACATGGCACGATTCGTCTATACCTTTAGTACAAGAGGAAATACTACATTAAATGGATATAGACATTCCATTACCTCGTCGTAGTGGGAGGATTGCCGATACTTGTGCACATCTTGAACAAATCACTAATATGTAGGTTCTTGAACCAGCACAATGTTTGGATAGTGAGTTAGTAAGTTCACTATTTGCACAATGTACATAAACACAACTAGTGCCTCGTCGTAGTTATATTATGGTCGTAGGTTATATATAGTAGATATGCAAACATAATAGAATATCACATAGAAAAATTTACAAAAAAAAATTCACTTATAATCAAGACAAAAAAATATTTTCACTTATAATCAAGACAAAACAATATTTTCAAAATATTGTTGAGGGATGGGAGCCCAAAAATTTATAACATTGTACTGGGTTAAGTCAACCACCAAGCCCATAGCCCAAGTTGGGCTTATCTCTGTGTATTTTTTAATAAATTAAATTAATTTAATTTAATGTATGTATATATACTAGATATTTCTTGTGCTGGATGGCATGCTAAAATGTCTAAAAGCTAATTAACATTTTTTCAGTATCCTGAATAACTATCCTATGAATACTAGAAGAGTAAAAAGAAAAATAACTTTTATGGTTTTTTATTTGGTATTTTAATTTAAAATTTTCAAAAAACTGAAACCCCTAATTATTGGATTATTGAATAACTTTTTATTTTTATTGAGTCAATTCAAATCCTTTTAATGAACGCAACAATCTTTTGAAAGTTCTTAATATATATTATTATAATCTCTCACTCATTTTTGCACATTTGAATTTAAATAAATTCCTTTAAAAATATTTTTTTAGTGAAAATATGGAAGACGACAAACTACTTTTTCTAATGCACATCGAAAATGTTTGGCCTTTATTATTCAATATGAAATTGATTTGAAGTTGTTAATTTGATTAAATTTTAGTATCATCTAAAAAGCCTAATTAACAATAGATTTGTGTGTATAAATATAAAATTGATTTAATATTTGTTGGTTTAATGTTTTAAAAACACGTATAAAGGTTCAAATTATTTTTGTCCGTTATAAATAAAAATAAACTAGGACCACTCATCGGGGATGATAAAATAAATAATTAAGTGTCAATGTTTTGTGTTTTGTAAAAGGGTCTCTTTGCATCTCTCCAATTGGTCTTAAAAGGTTATATATCACATTTTCCAATAATTCAGATCACTTATTAATCACAATAGAGTGGCCTAATGGGTAATCACCTTGGTTTCAAAAAAATCAGGCTTGACTGAGAGTTTCTCGGGTTAAGTCCTGACAGTTGGAAAATCTTTGGTGGCCAATGGTCGCCACCCTCCGCAAAAAAAATATTATTCGAGATGCACGTAAGCTGGCCAAACACCCCAAACATGGTAAACAAGTCAATTACTTAATCAATAATTATGTTAAATTTAATTAGGGTTGAATTTGTTCCTTAAATTGTCTCATTTTAAAATTTATTTATTTTCAATTAATGAATTATATGTGTACATTTACAAATAATTTCATTCCAATTATGCAATGTTAGGAAGACTTAAATTTTGTTTAGAGGAATCAAAATCAAATATAGGCACTAGGGTGTTGTTTGGTTGGATTTAAAAAAAATTATTTTGAATAAACTCAACTTTCTTTTAAGGGTGACTTAGACTTTTGGTGACATTTGTTCCTGTATATTAGATATTGGGTGACAAAGTTTTGCACAATAGGTGATTGGGTGCCACTTTGGATGGAATTTGTTAGTCAACGTGGTCAACTGTTAGCTCATTTAATTCTTGACCCAATTTATCCATTTTACCCCTAGAAAAAGACAAAATATATTGCCGTTGCTTAGGGGTAAAATGGTAAAAAATTAACAGAGCTAACGGTTGACCACATTGACTAATAGATTTCGTCCAAAATGGCACCCAAACAGCTATTAGGCAAAAGTTTGGCACCCAACATTTGATATATATGCAAGAATAAACCACACCCAAAGTCTAAATCGCCCTTCTTTTAAAAGGTCTTACTCTATATTATTATAATCTCTCGCTCATTTTTGCACAATTGAATGTAAATGAATTTAGAAGACTACAAACTACTTTTTCTAATGAAAGTTGAAAATGGTTGGCCTTTATTATTAACTGTGAAATTGATTTAATGTTT
This sequence comes from Lonicera japonica, assembly GCA_021464415.1. Taxonomy (NCBI): domain Eukaryota; kingdom Viridiplantae; phylum Streptophyta; class Magnoliopsida; order Dipsacales; family Caprifoliaceae; genus Lonicera; species Lonicera japonica. The sequence goes on from JAKCWG010000542.1 coordinate 40,679, forward strand.
GTCAATTTGATTAAATTTTAGTATCATCTCAAAAGCCTAATTAACAAATAAATTTTTGTTTATAAATATAAAATTGATTTGGTATTCTAAAAACACATTAGAAGATTCAAATTATTTTTGTTCATTACAAATAAAAATAAACCTAGACCACTCATTGGGGATATCAAAACAAATTAGTGTCCATGTTTTATACTTTATAATAGTATATAAGTTGTTATTACCAGATGGCAAGAGACTGTGGGGTGTGAGGTGCGTATCAAAATCACAAAATCCAACACTCCAAAAGGGTCTCTTTCCATCACTCTCCAATTGGTTCAGAAAAGAATCTATCAGCCCAATTGGTGTAAAAGGTAATATATCACATTTTCTAATACTTCAAATAACTTATTAAGGGTGGGGCTATTGACACACCTGAAATTTTTTTGTAACGCTCCTTACATTGACTCGTTCCAATAGGGCTAAATATGTAATCATTTACTCGGTGCAATAAGACAATTATTGTTGGAAACAAAAAAAATCCACTGACTTGGCCCTATTGTACTGATAATGTGCACATATTCTGCCCTATTGCACTAAGTCAATGCGCATATACTCGGCTCTACTGTATCGAGTCAATGTGGGAGTGTTACAAAGAGATTTGGGGTGTCAATAGTCCCACCCCTTATTAATCACAATAGTAGTGGGTAGCTACCTTGATTTCGAAAAATTAGGCTGACTAGAAGTTCCTCGGGCTGAGTCCCGATAGATGTAAAATCTCTAATGACCTAGCGGTTGTCAATCTCCGTAAAAAGGATTATTCAAAGTGTGTGTAAGCTAGCCGGACACCCCTAATATTGAAAAAAATCACTTATTATTATTTGTTCTTCCATGTCAATTCCCTCTCCATTTTATTCCCACAAACTAAATGCACGAAAATCTTGCCCACAAAAAAATCGCCTTCCTTTTCAACGACATTCTCTTTCTCAACCGACTCTATTTACTTGATTGCAAAAAGGTTATCTTTCTACATTATTGGGGAGAGGGTGTCCTTATTCTTCTAATATTTATGTCCTAGTTTTTATTAATTCCCGAGATCAAGATCAATGGCTATTGTAGGTCAGAAAATACCCTAGAGGGGGGTGAATAGAGTTTTTGAAACTTAATCCAATTTTTGAAAACGTTTCAAAAAGATTTAAAGTCTATATCAAGTAACAAGCTAAACAAGCAAGTAATTCCAGTCACACACAATAATATAGCAATGAAATAAAGAGCTTAGAGATAGAAAGATTAAACCAAAAGTTTCTACATTTTTTACAGAGCTTGGAGATAGAAAATTAGAATGAAGGGCAATATTTCTGGACCGGTTTTAAGTAAAGGATACCACTTTTTAACCATTAGTTTTAAATTCAAACTTTTTTTTGGACAAACTTTTATATTAAGGACACTATATTTACTTTTTATTCATTTATGCAAAATAATATGCAATCCATCTTTTAGCCGTTAGGTAGTGATCGAGTATCCCAATTTTTGTAGTGTTGTAAAATCTATGTAGTTTTGTAATATTCCATCTCTTTCTCACAATTCATTTATGCTTTTAAATTTATTTCAATTCAAAACCATGCCTTATATTGAAACAAACTCTATCTTGGCCTCTTTGCTTGGAGTTGGCTCATCTCCATTACCTTTCAGTTCAATTCCGTCCACGGGGGTTTAGTTTAAGGACTAAACAAATGAATTTTTTCAAGAAACCTGCTAGAGATGATCTCTATGATGAGTAGATCATATCCATAAAACTTTATCAAAAGATTCAATATAGAAATGGGTGAGATGATGATCTAGATTTTGAATGGTTGAAAACGAACAAATGTATCAAATTTTTACCATGCCCACTTTCGGTTTGAATTTCTTAATGAAATTTTTTGAATATCATCTACTCATTATAGAGATCATCTCTATAAAGTTTCATGAAAAAATTCATCCGTTTAACCGTCAAACTGGACCCCCTTGAATGAAGAAGACCCCCCTCAATCCAATTCTTATTACACTAATAGCAAAAAAATAATAAAACATATCCCTTGCCATCAAATCCTTTCACATCAATCAGCAACGAAGCTGTCGCAAATGCTTCCCACTGCCAAATCTACAACACTACCTCTATTACAGGCATAGATCTCCAATACCAAGCATTATTTCTTCTTCTATATCTCAACCATTTTTTTTAAATCCTCTTTGTTGAGATTAATGCAAGCATGGATCTAATTGTGAAACGGATGATTCTCGTGTCGAATAGATATGAGTAAAGTGGCGCTACCCCTTCTTTGTAAGCAAATAAATTTGTGTGTATAAATGTAAAATTGATTTAATCTTTGTTGAATTGATGTTTTAAAAACACATATGAAGGTTCAAATTATTTTTGTCCGTTATAAATAAAAATAAATTAACCTTGGGATGATAAAATAAATATTTAAGTGTCAATGTTTTGTGTTTTATAATATATATATGTTGTGTATCACATGGGGTGAGTTGCGTATCACAAAAGGACCTCTTTTGCATCACTCTCCGATTGGTCTAAAAGGTTATATATATATCACATTTTTTCAATAACTCATATCACTTATTAATGACAATAGAGTGGTTTAGTGGGTAGCCACCTTGGTTTCAAAAAATCGGGCATGACTAAGAGTTCCTCGAGTTGAGTCCCGACAGATGTAAAATTTCTGGTGGGTAGCAGTCGCCTCCCTGCACAAAAAAAAAAATTAGTCGGGATGCACGTAAACTGGCTAAACACCCCAAACATAGTAAACAAGTCAATTACCTAATCAATAATTACGTTAAATTTATTTAGTGTCAAATTTGTTCCTTAAATTGTGTCATTTTAAGATTTATTCGTTTTCAATTAATGAATTATATGTGTGCATTGACAAATAATTTCATTCCAATCATGCATTGATTGGAAGACTTAAATTGTGTTTAGAAGAATCAAAATCAAATCTAGACACTGTACTCATTGGGGATGATAAAATAAATAAATAAGTGCCCATGTTTTGCATGTGTTTTGCAATTTATATGTTGTTATTACCACATAGCCAGAGACTTGGTGGAGAGAGAGGGGGGGCGGGGGGTTGGTATTGGAGTTGCGTATCAAAATACAGTACTCCAATCGGTCTAAAAGGGTCTCTTTCCATCACTCTCCAATTGGTCCAGAAAGGAACCTATCACCCCAATTGGCCTAAAACGTTATATATCACATTTTCCAATACTTCAACTCACTTACTATTCACAATAGCAATAGGTAGCCACCTTCATTACAAAAAATTAGGTTCCACTAAAAGTTATTGGGGTTGAGTCCTAATACATGTAAAATCTCTGGTAACCTTCTGCTAATAAAAAGATTATTCGAAGTGTGCGTATGTTAGCCGGACACCCCTAATATTTATAAAAAAAAAATCACTTATTATTAATTCTTCTTCCATATCAATTCCCTCTCCATTTTATTCCCAGAAACTAAACTCTCGAAAATCTTGCCGACAAACTAATCTCCTCCCCTTTCAACCACATTCTCTTTCTCCGCCAACTCTATTTACTTGATTGCAAAAAGGGTATCTTTCTATATTATTGCGGGGACGGGTGTTGGACGAATATTTTAAAAAGTTTTCAAATAGAATTATGTAAGGTATTACGAAAACATTGATTAATATCTAAATTTGTTTAGTTTGATTTTTTTAAAACAGAAAATTAGAACGAATGGCAATATATCTAGATTGGTTTTAAGTAAAGGATACCACTTTTTAACCATTAGTTTTAAATTCAAACTTTTTTGTGAACAAACTTTTATATGAAGGACAATATATTTACTTTTTATTCATTTATGCAAAATAATATGCAATCCACCTTTTAGCCGTTAGGTAGTGAGTGAGTCTCCCAATTTTTATAGTGTTGTAATATCTAATTTTGTAATATTCCATCTCTATCTCACAACTCATTTATGCTTTTATATTTATTTCGATTCAAAACTATGCCTTATCCTAACAAATACTCTCTCTTGGCCTCTTTGCTCGGAGTTGGCTCCTCTTTATTACCTTTTGGTTTAATTCCGTCCAAGAGGTTCTAGTTTGAGGACTAAATAGATGAATTTTTCATAAAACCTGCTAGGGATGATTTCTGTGGTGAGTAGATCATCTCCACAAAATTTCATTAGAAGATTCAATTTAGAAATTGGTGAGATGATGATCTAGAATTTGAATGTTGAAAATGAACAAATGTATAAATTTTTATCACGCCCACTTTCAGTTTGAATTTCTTGAAATTTTTTTTTGAATATCATGCATCTATTCATTATAGAGATCATCTCTACCAAATTTCATGAAAAAATTTAACCTTTTAACTCTCGAATTAGACCCCTTTCAATCTAATCCTTATTACACTAATAGTAAAAAAATAATAAAACATGCAAATCCCCTACTATCAAATCCTTTCCACATGAATCAGCAACGAAGCTGTCGCAAATGCTTCCCACTACCAAATCCACAACACTGCCTCTATCACAGACATAGATCTCCAATACCAAGCACTAATTCTTCTTCTATATCTCAACAATTTTTTTTTAAATCCTCTTTGTTGAAATTAAAGCAAGCATGGATCTGATTGTCCAACGGATGATTCTCGTGTCGAATAGATATGAGTAAAGTGGCGCTACCCCTTCTTTGGAAGCAAATAGATTTATGTGTATAAATGTAAAATTAATTTAATATTGAATGATTTGAAGTTTTTAAAACACATATATGAAGGTTCAAATTGTTTTTGTCCATTATAAATAAAAATAAACCTTGGGACGATAAAATAAAAAGGTCCAAGTCAACTTGTTGCTCCTTTCTCGGATTGCAGTATATAGATCTGTAAATGAATTGAATTTTGATCTGATAATAGTGAATCTAAATCTATATTTAAAAATGTTTTGAGATCGGATTATGTAACGTATTACCAAAACATTGATCAATATCTGAATTTATTTAGTTTAATTTTTTTTAATAGAAAATTAGAACGAAGGGCAATATATCTAGACCGGTTTTAAGTAAAGCATACCACTTTTTAACCATTAGTTTTAAATTCAAACTTTTTTGTGGACAAACTTTTATTTTAAGGACGATATCTTTACTTTTTATTCGTTTATGCAAAATAATATGCAATCCACCTTTTAGCCATTAGGTAGTGAGTGAGTATCCAATTTTTGTGGTGTTGTAATATCTATGTGATTGTGTGAGATTCCACCTCTATCTCACAATTCATTTATGCTTTATATTTATTTGAATTCAAAACCATGCCTTATCTTGCCAAAAACTCTCTTCACGTCTTTGCTCTTACACATAAGAGAAAGACATTTTCATCCATACACTATCATCTCTATGTTAGAAAATGGGTATTAGAAAACACATTTTCTACCATTTTGAGGGCAAAATTGTAATAAGACTTTGCACTCGGATGTGAAAGTTCTTAATATATTCGTGTTCTCCTACGTGAGTACATTGAAATCGTGTATTTACATGCTCAAAATGGTTAAGTGGTGAATGAGTAATTGTCACTCAAAGTGAGCAAGTTGAAATAGAAAAATGCAATGAAAGTGGGAAGTCCCACATAGGAAAAGTGGAAAAAATTCTATGGGTTTATAACTAAGCTCATGAGAATGCCTTATTGAATGAGGCAAGATAAGAGGCTCTCTCTCGCGCACACAGGCGCAGGGGGGGTGCAAATCATGGACCGAAATAAGCCTAGAACCATGGTGGCTCATGTGTGCCCGCACCTGCGGACACGAATGCCGGACCAAAAAGTGGACCGAAATAAGCCTAGAACCATGGTGGCTCATGTGTGCCCGGACCAAAAAGCGAGCCTTATTCCCGATTGAATTAAAAAGGAGATTCTGTCTCATTCCAAAAACCACAACCAAAATTCGGAAAAAAAAAAAATTTCCTCTCCATTGAACCTCCTTCGTTTTTGTTCTAGCTTGTAGGTTTCCTTCTCCGGTGGTAAGATTCTAACGTCTTCAGTTCGTTCAGTGTACCGAGGTGCTTAGGTAACACTGAAGTACCGTTTCATCCTGGGAAACAGACGTCGTCCGGCAGCCTCCAAGCACTACTGAGGGGCGGCGTAACTGTTTTAAGGAGACTGTGGATATCACAGGACTCGGTTTTAGTGTCGATCTAATTTTGATTATTATCAATTCGGAATATAGAATTAAATTCGCATCATATAAAGTTTCTAACACTCTATCCACATCTTCAATCAGCAACGAAACTGTCCCAAAAGCTTCCCACTACCAAATCCACAACTCTACTTCTACCACAAGCATATATATATAGATCTCCAATACCAAGCACTAATTCTTCTTCTAGTTGAGATTTTTCCTAAATGCTCTTTGTTGAGATTAAACCATGCGTGGATCTAATTGTCGAACGGATGATTCTCGTGTCGAATAGATACGAGCAAATTGGTGTTACTCCTTCTTTCTTTCTTTCTTTCTGAAGGTCCTCCCTTTCTCTCTCTTTCCGTCCGATGTAGGGTTTCCTTCATTGTTTTAATTTGCTTTTTAACTCGTTAATCATCAAAAATCCTACTTCATGATTAGCTTGGCTAATAAAGTAGCCGGAGTATGCTAGTGTAAATCAATGTAGTTTATATCAACATGAAAGTGGGTGTTAATAGTTGTTAGGGAGAGAAAGATGCATATAAATATATAGTTGTATTATTTTGAAGAGTTTTTGCCAAGATTCTTTTAAATACAATATTATTATTTTGTGTTGGTTTTTTGAAAAGTTTATTTCTATTAGTGAAAGAAAGAAGTATATAAGCATATAAGCATATTATTTTCCTGAGTTTTTCGTGCCTTATCATTATTTGTTGTGTTCAATTAGAAATACTATATCCTTTTTCTGGTTTAGGCAATTTATTTTTCTAGTTTAATCATGCGATAATATTCTTCTTGTGCTCATTTAGGTATATACTATCATTTATGTTCTGATTCTCTCATATTCTTCTTGTGTTCGTTCTACCATTTATTTTAGACAAATTATTATTACTTTATTATGTCTTAATTTAATTCTCTAACCATTATTAATGTTTATTTTTCTTTCACAGATATGTTGAAGATTAAATAAAAGCTCAGTGATCGCTCTTTGTCCACTATTTAAATTCTAAACGTGTAAGTTATAATTGGCAATCATGTTTGGTCAATCAGAATTTTAAATATTGCAACAAAATTTTAGGCAATTCAATTTATTTAGATGTATATATATCTTTACTAAGGGCATTTTAGGAATAATACTATTATCGTATATTTAATTGTAAAATTATGTAGAAATAACTAAATTGTATTAACAATAAGGTAGTAAATATAAATAATGAAAAATTTAAGAATAAATGTGTCGTGGATCGGATTGAATTGCAAAGGGATCGGATCAACATATATCCATATCTGACTTGTTAATCAAAGGCCTAACAGGTTCAGTTTGGATCTGGATATACGGATCAGAAATATGTATCCATATCTAACTAAAGGGATCGGGTTCGGGTACAACTCTAATCCACGGGTAATTAGCAAAAATTACCCCTAAAGTTTGAACCAAATCCCTCGCTCGTCCCTAAAGTTCAATTTTCAGTTGAATTGTCCTTAAAGTTTCTAATTTCCATTGAAGCAACCTTAAAGTTTCTAATTTCGGTTTAAGCATCTTTGAAGTTTCTAATTTTGGTTAAACTATCCTTAATATTTCTAATTTCGGTTGAAGCATCAAAAAATGTCACTTAAAAGAGTGGCTCGTAACAACCACGCGCGCTTTCCATACATCTTTTTAATGAGGCAAGTAGTTAGGACGAGTGAGGCAAAATAATTTTTTTTAAGAATATATGCTTCAACCAAAAATTGAACTTTAGGGACAAGTGAGAGATTCGGGTCAAACATTATGGGTCATTTCTGCTAATTACCCCTAATCCATTGACAAGTCTGATGTTATGCGCCCTTTAGATGCATTGGATCTTATAAACAATTAAGCCATATCCTGTGACAAAGTTTTATCAACCATTTAAAATCTCAGCTACACATACAATTTTTTTATCCTTATACATTTTAAAATTAATTTGTTTGGGGTTGTCACAATAAAAGCCTTTGTATTTGTATATACTTTATTGCCTTTTCCTATGGTTTTTCTCCTTGTGAAATCCATGTCAATTACATAACGATCATTATTCTGTTTTTCAGGGGGGAAAAAAAAGAAAAAAACTGACGTACATACTAAACATGGAGCTAGTTAGTGTGGAGTTCACTATACTGAGCATCAATTCTATTCTCAAGAAGAAATTCTTGATCACCGGAATTTGCCACGAAATTAGAGAGTTGAAGTTGGAGCTTCAGGGTATGAAATCGTTTCTTAGAGTTGCTAACAAGTGCAACATTAATGACCAAAACGAGTTGTTCGATTTCTGGGTGTCACAAGTACAAGACATGGCATATAAAGTTGAGGATGCTATTGACGAGTTCGTGTATCATGTGGAACACATAAGAGGACGGGATGGGCATTTGAAGGGTTTTTTCCACAGATTCCTTCATTTTCCGGAAGAGATATACGTGAGGTTTTTCACAGCCATCAAATTTTGCCGGATCAAAGCCGAGATCAAAGAGATTGCACTGAGAAACAAGCGATATGATCTTGGTCATATAGAAGAAGGTTCGGTTTATATATTTATAGGGGGGAATTAGTATTACATTCCTCATTTTTTAATTCAACAGTTTTTTAACCCATCAAACTGATTAATATTAGTAGGGGTATTTATTCATAGTTATGTCTGATTTTAATACTCTTTTCTAGGGACGGTACTAATTACACCCACCAAAATAGCCTCTAACACTCTAGTATTAGTTCGGTACAATAGCATTGAGTATATGCACTTGCGAACATTGACTCGGTAAAATAGAACCAAGTAAATGTGTTTTGAGCCAATGTATTTTTTTTTGTACCCAACAATGACTCAACCCATATGCACCGAGTACGTGCTTATTCATTCGGTGCTATTGTACCGAGCAAATGGGATGGAATGTTTGTTCATTCATTCGGTAATATTGCACTGAGCAAAGTGGTACGTGTAGCCCTTTCTAATCGGCCAATTATCTCATTAAAATTACTAAAAAAGATGGGTAGAAAGTAAATGTCACATAACTTTATTAACTATGACTATTTCTGGTGATCATTTCCACCCATACAAAATTCTATGGAAGAAATGAAAAATAAATAAAATATGCTGCCATGGGATTTTGTATAACCACTTCTATGTGAGGTAGAATGTGACTTGCTACATTCTTATTGGATATTATGAAACCTACTAATTGTCTCTCTTCCTAAATAAATGCCAAGTGAGAAAGAAGTGAAGTACCATTGGAGACCAATTTTTATAAGATTTTTTACCTATATAAAAAACATACCAACTAGATTAGCCTCCTTATCAATCCCTATATATATATATAACTGTTTTCCTTGACCTTCAAATATATATTTATAACTGTTTACTTAATGGTACGCAACTATTTGAAAAATCTTATGAATATGATGAAGGTTATTAAACCTATAAAATCAATAGTTATTTATTTCAAATTAACTTTCAAATCGTACAATTAACTTTTTATAACGTAGAGTTAAGAGAGACACATAAATATATATATATATATATATGTATGTATGTATATTAATAGAATAAATTTAATCTTACAAGTCCTTAATCGATCTGAGGAATACCAAAAAATACAGTGAAATCCTAATTAGCTATTTTATTTTTCATTTTTTAATTTATATGTGTGTGATCAAGTGAGCTAACAGAATCAATATAACGAGAAATTCAACCTTAGTAAATTGTGTCTATACAAACTCGACGTAATTTTTTCTCAAGCACTAGGATATTAACTTATTTTTACAACAGGTTCGAGATCTGATACCACTCCCCTGTGGGTACAAAATATCGAGGAATCATCTTACTTTTTCGAGGAAAATGAAGTTGTGGGGAAGGAGCGGGAAAGAAGTATGTTGCTAAGGTGGTTGATGGATGAAGAACCCCAACGCGCAGTCGTTTCAGTACTGGGGATGGGCGGTTTAGGAAAGACAACACTAGTTGCTAATGCTTACAAAGACCACGAAGTGAAGCGTTTTTTCGATTGTTCTGCTTGGATTACCATCTCTCAAAACTACGTGATCGAGGACCTTCTTAGGAGGCTGATTAAGATTTAAAGATTTAAAGACAATGGGCTATAAACAACTAGCGGAGACTTTAGTCCAATTCTTGCAAAAAAAGAGGTATCTGGTTGTTCTAGATGATGTGTGGACTGACAATCTTTGGATGCAGATAAATGTTGCACTTCCAAATGGTAAAAATGGAAGTCGAGTCATACTAACAACTAGAAAGGAAGATGTAGCGATGTACCCGTTTGGGGTTAGAAGCCATGTCCTCCACTCTCAACCACTTACAGAGGATCAGGCTTGGACCCTTTTTTGCAACAAGACCTTTTCTAATGAACATGAGAAAGCTTGTCCTCCGGATTTAAAAGATATAGCTAGGGACATGGTTAAGAAATGTGAAGGACTACCACTAGCAATTGTGGCTTTAGGGGATCTTATGGCATCCAAAGGTACGTCAGAATTGAAATGGAGGGCAGTTTATAACAACTTTGAATGGCATTGGAAGGACAATCCCAGGCTTGAAGTCATCAAAACCATTTTGTTTCTCAGTTTTCGTGATTTACCCTATTGCCTGAAAAAATGTTTTTTGTACTGCTGTCGTTTCCCTGAAGGAGATTACTGGGTTGGAGGTGGTAGACTCATTAGATTGTGGGTGGCCGAAGGTTTTGTGGAAGAAAGAAAAGGTTCTACACTTGAGGAAGTCGGAAAAAGCAATCTCAAAGAACTCATTTCTTGAAGCTTGCTTCAAGTAAAGAAGAGCAACACCTTCTTAGGCTCCAAAAAGTGCCGACTCCACGATCTTATGAGAGAGCTTGCGCTTTCAATATCCGACAAGTTGAATTTCAGTTCCATATATGACGTACAAGCTGGAATAGAAGATGATAGAAGACCACGCCGCTTAAGCCTATTTCACCCTTTGGATGACAATACAACCTCCTTTCCCCCTAATATGGCACATGTTCGCTCTTTTGCTGCTTTCAACATTTGCCAAAACTCCACCTTGTCTTGGGATTCTTTGTTATCTAGTTTTAAGTTATTGAGGGTCTTGGAGTTGAATGAAGCACCAATAGATCATGTACCCACAACTATTGGGAAGTTATTCAACTTAAGATACTTGAATTTGAGTAGAACGGGTATAAAGGATCTTCCAGAATCAATGTGGAGACTACAAAATTTACAGACATTGGATATTAGGGAAACATGTATTGAAGAGCTTCCTAGTGGAATACATAGGTTGTGTAATATGCGTCATTTACTGACATATCGCACTGGTGGAAAGGAAGAATTTCAGTATATAATAGGAAAGCGAGTATCATCTACTATTTCAAAGTTGAAAAATCTCCAAGTCCTAAATTGCATTGAAGCAAATTATGAGATTATTAAGAGAATCTCGAAATTGACTCAACTCAAAAGGATTGAGCTTACAAACGTGAGGGAAACAGATGGGATTGAGTTGTGTGCCTCAATCGGAAAAATGAAACTCCTTCGCCACCTACTTGTAATGGCAACTAATGAGAACGAATTCGTCGCCCTGGATGCTTTACCACAATCATCAGCTCCTACGGTTCTTCGAAAGCTAACTTTAGTGGGAAGATTGAAAAGAGTGCCTTCTTGGTTTCCTTCACTTCGCAATATAATTTATTTGCATTTGCATTGGAGCCAAGTGGCGGAGGAAGACCCTATTCAGTATATAAATGGGTTACCCAATTTAGAGCACCTCGCTTTGGTGAATGCATATGACCGTGGGAAGGTAAAATTGTGCTTCTACGAAGGATTCCCTGAACTTCAAGACTTGTTCCTTGTTATTTTTCATGATTTGGGCGAAATAATAATTGCTAATGGAGTAATACCAAGTCTTGTACGCATGAAGCTACATGTTTGTGGTGAACTGAAGAAGGTGCCTCGGGGCATTGAACACCTCGCCAAGCTTGGAGAATTGGACCTGAAAGACGTTTCAGATGAACTAATCGATAGCATTCGAGGAGAACAAAGTGTTGATTATGCCAAGGTAAAGCACATCCCAGCGATCAATCATTCTTACAAGATTGATGGAAGATATGAGTATGAAAGCTTATCCCGGGCATAAATCTTTGAGTACGACAGGTATGTACCGAAATTTAATTTTGTATTTTATCATTAATGCAAAAAGTGCAGTTGATGAGTCTTGTAGGAAAAATGATATTCTTACCGGCCTCTTCTTCTGAACATTCATGCATACCGAGCGCACTAATAAGCAACCTATCACTGCATCCAATACGAATAACTAGTAAATTAGGTCGATAATTGTAGCATTGCCCCTATTTTTATTGAATAATATGTAAATTCTCCTCCTTTTTTTCAATTACTGCAGATTGAAATGTAGTTCTGAAATATGTGTTAGCTGCTCCTAGCTCCTGGGGAAATCAAATTGAGGATGGAAGTTTCTGGTGCTATCTTGGATCTTGTGATCTGTGTCTGTTTTTCAATGTTATTGGCTATGTATGTACGTGGTCTATTATGTTAAACCTTTTTTTTTGCGTGTGATCATTCTTAAATCCATGAACTCTGTTATACACTTTAGTGTTTGTTTTTCAATGTTATTGGCTCATGAGAAATGTTTGTACCATGAACCATTAATGGATTTTGTTATCTTTTAGTGTTTGTCTTAAATCCTTGCACCACCATTAATTGTATTAATTTGAAAATGCCTAGCTTTATTTACTTACTTATTTATTTAATGTTTGTAACCTTTTATTCCCTTTTTGTTGTGTAAATAATAATGGTGCACTTGAGTGTTAATATGGAATTTTAAGCTCCGTTTTCTGTCATTAAAAAATAAAATAAAATAGATGCATGTGGTCCCCTTTTCTATTTTTTAAAGCTTGTGGGCCTTGGCTTGTGGTATATTCATCTGGCAATAAATCAGATACAAAGATACTATATCTGAGTATATGTATGACCGAGAAATGGTCATAGATACATTACCTATGATCGAGAAATGGTAATAGATACATTGCTTGTGATCAAGAAATCTTGGTCACAGATACATTACCTGTGATCGAGAAATCTCGATCATAGGTACAGTGAATCTCACCATAGACAAGTTCCAAAAAAAGGGACTACATGTTTTAAAAGAAATAACGGGGATGGCATCCTCAAACAATCGGATCCTAATTTTTTCTAATATTTTGAGTTAAAACATTATTGATAAAATAAGGGAGTTATACGTGCTTTGTTTTTTTTTTGCCAACGGCCTTGTACTCTGTTGGCGTTCTCCTTATTCCTAAGTTTGACGCACATAAACGTGGTTGTTGAACTTTTTGTTATCATCATCCTTGTTATGGAGGTTGTGAATTACTCACTTAAATATATATATATATATATATATGAGTATGTTGTGAAATGATTGCTTTAATTTGTGCAAAAATAAATAAAGGAAATCAATTAATTAATTTATTATTATTTTTTTTTTTTGAGGAGATGAAAATCGAAATGTCAAGAGGGTGCTGGTATTTTTCCTTTCTAACGAGGGAAAGAGCTAATAGGAGTTGCAGTAGCAGTTTAAATGACATTTAAAATACATCTGATAAAGTAGAGATGATATTGATTCTATCTGTTGAGATGGGAGCTCAAGAAGACAAATAAATGTTATTTAGGGTGAGACATATTAATACACAGGTAAAGTATTATATTAAAAATTTGACATTGGTCCCATTTGTACATAATTATGTGAGATATATTCTACACTAATGAAAAAAGGCGGAGTCCATTAAGGTGGGAAAATATATGCTTTTCAATAAATTAAATTAATTTAATTTAATGTAACATACATTAAGTATTTTCCGTGCCGAACAGTACGCTAAAACATCTAAAAGCTAACATTTTTTTTTGTACAATCAACAGCTATGATACTCCCTCACTATCCTATGAATGCTAAAGTAAAGAGAAAAATAAATTTTATGGTTTTTTATTTGGTATTTTAATTCATAATTTTCAAAAAATTGAAACCCCTAGTTATTGGATTATTGAATAACTTTTCATAATCTCTCACTCATTTCTGCACATTTGAATTTAAATAAATTCCTTTAAAAACAAATTTTCAGTGAAAATATAGAAGACTACAAACTACTTTTTCTAATGCACGTAAAAAATTGTTGGCCTTTATTATTAAATGTGAAATTGATTTGATGTTTGTTAATTTGATTAAATTTTAGTATTATCTCAAAAGCCTAATTAACAAATAGATTTGTGTGTATAAATGTAAAATTGATTTAATATTTGTTGATTTGATGTTTTAAAAACACATATGAAGATTCAAATTATTTTTGTCAGATATAAATAAAAATAAACCTTTAATTAAAAAAAAATTAAAAAACTGGACCAGTCATTGAAGATGATAAAATAGGCTAGTTTGGTTGAGAAAATTATCGTATTTATAATTATTTTATCGTAAATTAACAAATTGTGAATTATTTCATTTCGACAAAAATATTTGTGGTGTGATTTTTTTCACATGAATTTGTATGATAGTTTTAAGCTATGTAATTTCAACTATATTTTTACGTTTTTCTTATTTAATATCTTAGGTATTAACTTAAGTTTATGAGTTTATATACTAGTTTATTTTTGCAACCAAATGTTCAAATTAGATAATTTACAAATTAAACAATTATAAATAATCTAATTCGTAAATTGGAGGACGACCAAACGGGTTCGTAAATAAATGTCAATGTTTTGTGTATCACATGGGTGAGTTGCGTATCACAATGGCAAAGTCCCACATGCAAATCCAAAAGGTCTCTTTGCATCACTCTCCAAGTGGTCCAAAAGGAATTTATCACCCCAATTGGCCGGTCTAAATGGTTATGTATCACATTTTCCAATAATTCAAATTACTATTGATCACTAGTTTTCAACCCGTACAATGCATATGAGTCTTATAAAAGCTGTAAATACATTAAATTTATTAATGAAAGATTAAACAACGAAGTGCAAAAGATGCTGATAAAATACAGGCAAACTACGTTATAATTATATAAATGAATTAAATAATACAAAAAGAAAGTAAATAACCAAGAAGAAAGTTCTGAAAGATCTCCAAGAATTCGGTTGACACAATAATGATGCACAATATGCATAACATGCTAAGAATAGAACATTTGAAACAACTTATGCCCTATAATTATCACAAATCTTTGTACATGTCCCTTAATGTATATAACTCATCAATTAACCAATTCCATCAATATACAGCATCTATACATCCAAGGGATATCTCATGTATATCAAGTATAAATGGCATATCTTACTTCAAATCATATGCTCATGGCTTAATAAATCATACAACATCATCATCTTCATCATGTAATAATTCTTGAAGCAAAACACAATTAAAACATGATGATTTACATAAAATGAAACATATTATCGAGTTTTAAAAATAATTAAACCACTACTTTAACTCAGTATGCCAAAGAGAAGAAAAGAAGATGAAGATCAAAATCCTATTCGGTGAAATCCCGAAATTCCTATGTCACCGCGATTCTCACGTCGCGTAGAATAATTTCTCCTAAAGCCGAATCGAATTCCAGAAATTAACTATATGTGAAATCTAGAGAGAGAAATAAGAAAAAAACCTAGCTCTGGTTTCAGGCGTGAAAATGGTGGAAAATAAAGAAGAAAATGGCTCTAGAAGCCTTAAAAATTGTGCAACCGACTGACCAACAGGCGCATTGGAGATTTCATAGAAAAATGGGGATTTTTTATAAAAACCCTAAGTTTGTGATATGTATGAGGGTTGGGTTGGTTGAAGGCTTAATAAATGGTGCATATGGATAAATTATCAAATAAATAGCATGTATTATCAATTTGTAACATATTGTATTTGGTTTTCTGTGCCAATTCTCCTCTATGGACCGTTTAAGGCCAAACCTCCGTTTAAGGAGTCAAATTTTGCTTTGAAACCTTGGTGGTTGATCCGACACTTTCAGCAAGTCATTTTAATGATACTAAGTATGCGTGTATGGTTAGAACACATTTCGGGAAGCCGCGATTAAAATCGGGAGCAAATGGTGAAGAATCAAACTTTTGCCAAAATAAGTTTTTAGCCAACTTTGAGAGGCCATAACTTTCTCATAAGAAGTCCAAATGACTCCCTGCTTTTGGCCAGAGTTTCATCTCTTTCCTCTCTACAAGTTACGTGTTTGGCCCGAGTTGAGATAACATCGTTTTGAGGGTCAACGGAGCATGACAATATGAGAACTTTGTGTAGAATTTCTTCTGATTGATCAGAGGAACCTCTGATTGATCAAAGAGGAGGCAGCAGGTTTTTTGGCCACTTTGGACTAGATATTTTTATGCCTATTTCTCCCCCCTTTCATCCTCATTCGCCCCCCACCATTTTAGGGGTTATAGAAAGGGTGGAGAGCTCAATTTTGGTGAGATTTAGAGGGATCATTCACCATGCTTCATCATAATACAAGTTTATCATCCCCAATCATCATCAAATCATCTTCATCTTCTTCCTTCCCTTGGTTCCACCATTGTTAGGGTTCTTGAGCTCAATTGGGGGTTTTCGAAATTGGTGCTTCTTCGGCTAGATTCTGCGGCAAATCTTTGAGGGGTTAACCCTATAAAGGTGGGAACAATAGTATTTAAACATGTTTTCAAGTTATCACAAGTTATTTCTCCTTAATCAAATCAAAATTAGGTATTTTACTTAAAGTTTCAAAGATAGCATGTTCATAGAGGTTGGGTTGATTCCACTTGGATCTTTTGGGTAATTTGTAATTATCAGCTTATTAATTTATCATCTACACAAGTCCTTTCCTTGATTTTGTCATTTTATGGTTAGTTTGGCATAAAACCTATACGAATGGATATGATAGCGGATAAATTATAGCAATATATATATATATAATTGATAGATTGATGGTTTGAAGTACGTGTTGGTTATGATTACTCATATATGTGATATTCTCGTTCTACTTAAGCCATAAGTTGGCTTTTGTGATATTTGTTGAATAATAAACCAGTCCGTAACTACGCTAGACACACTTTTATTCCAATTTTGAAGGATCCATGCCTTGAGAACAAAAGGGGAAGTTTACATGAATTTCAAGTGACATAAATTATGTTTATTACTCGGCTTAGAACTATTTATTGTATCATAAAGAAATCCTCCTATTTGTGAAACTAACTGATAAAATCACTACTGAGCTGCTAGTTAACGGACTTGGCGTACTGTTTAGTTTTAGTACAACAATGACACTATTATATGAATTACAAAGATATGATTTGGGGATATCTATATATAGAGGCGATATACGTATATGTTGAGTACATATTTGATTGATACATATAGTTTACTTGATATATATACTGTTTTTGTAAACTATGTTATTTTGAGTACGGACATATACTAATGGTCCATGGGGTTGACTTAGCCTTGGTGGCTACATACCTTGGTCCGCATAGAGGGGCCCTGCGATATTAGCGACATACTCTATGATCCGTGTAGAGGGATCCCGCTTTGGGAGCAGCATACTCTATGGTCTAGCTAGGGGGACCGCGCGAGGTGCCATACCCTGCACATCTAGGTGGTCCACGGGGGGACCCAACCTCGGGGGCTGCATACCCTAGCCTTGGGGGTTTAGATCGAGATCGCTGTGCACTGTTGGAAAAATCCTATATGTCGGATATGAGATAGATTGATAGAAGACAGATGGAAAGAGATTATGATTAAAAGATTAGTGCCTACGCTCATTATGTGGATCTATTTATCGATAATACTACTTTATTACTATTCTTACGGTTGTAATCACTATTTTACTTGTATCTTGGTGATATGTATTTTTTCTATAACTTACTTTCATTTCATTAATATGTACTTATGATGCCCTGAGTGATGAGTACTCCCTTATGTGGAGGAATGGTAGCTCGAGCGATGAGTACTCCCTTGTGTGGAGGAATGGTAGCTCAAAGGGGGCATCCCACACCGGAAGTTGAGGGATCCTTGGAGACCCATATAAGTAAGATATGGTCGCTAATTAAGTACGAGGCCTTTTGGGTAGCTCACTGGCTTCGGATCCCAAGAGAACTCCGAAGTTAAGCGTGCTTGGACCAGAGAAATCCCAGGATGGGTGACCCCCTGGGAAGCTGGTTGCGAGCTCCCAAAAACAAAGCCGTGAGGGTAGATGTCCTGGGGCTGAGGCCTGGCTAGGACGCTACCCAAAGCGGACAATATCGTACTGAGGTGGGACCGAGTCGTTACAAATATGCGCGACGACGGGTATGAAATGATAAAACTTTCATTCTATAGCCCCTTTCTCTCATCCATTTATCAAGAAAGGCAACAATCTTGTCTTCCCCAAACCAATTTCTTATCACCCTATACATCTACTTGATATTGGCACTTTACTCAATATCCGCCTCTCAATGCCTTTAGGAGTTTCTAACTCACGAAACTTAGGATGATCATATTGCAATACGGGGTGATTGCAGTTCCATATCAAAATGGGTAAGTTGGTAATCCTTAAATAGGTTCTCAAGCGACACTAAGTCTCAGATATGGAAGGGTTTTCAGTGTCTCATTACTCACGAAAAGGTACCACCTCCAAGGAATCAAAGAATGACTGAAGGATCCAAAATGAAGCGTCAGGTCTACTCTACGGTATATCGATAGCCTGAATCCAATTTCCATATACTCGGGAGAAAAGAGTATAAGCCAATCTCCCAAAAGTTAAATAAAAGCAATTCTCAATTCGGTTGTGATAACTATAGTGTTATCTAGCCCATAGACAAATAGCTCCAAAAAGTTTAGTGACACCGGACCAAAATCGTTACCGAGGTGGGACCGAGTCGTTACAAATGATATCAGAGTCCGTCAGAGCTATCTACACTCCATAAGCATACCATCCCCGGGAACACCTGCAAAACCTGGTTTGGAAAATGGGAGTGAGCCAAACGGGCTCAGTGAGAACTATAAGAATTTGTATAGGAAAATAGATTAAAACCCATGCATGCCATGCCATGTATTATAATGAAAATAGTTTATGAGCTGCTTCTCTATAAAGAATCACCTCTGAGTAAAATACATTTCATTTTGTATGTACAAGTGTAAATATATATACTATATTTCTGAAGCAGCCAATGCACGGAAAACCTTTTGTGAATGCATATATAATGTCCCCAACCCAAAGTACAAGAAAAGCAATATATATACATCATCATACAGTATATGCCACAACACCGTGACTAGATCTATCACATCAATCACATATATCAACTCACGTCTAGGATTTTCATAAATCTACTGTGTACAGAGATAGCCGGCAACTCGGTTTCTTCTGCCCAAGGCAGGGACCACCTACCAGGTCCACCTAGACGCTACCTCACGCAGACACACAGGCATACGCTACCTCACGCCGCCATAAAGGCGCACGCTACAATAATACTCACGTAGCCACCAAGGCTATACGCTACCGGTAATCACCATCTATCTAGTACGAACGGTGTGTCCATCCGATAATCAATACCAAATAATAATAAATACATCAAATCAATGAAATCATAAGAATATAGGATCCAACATGTACAAATATGTAAATACATATATTCCACCTATATTCATATAACTCGTATATATATATATATATACCCATCCATGTTATGGGTACTTATACACTTTGTTCAATCTTAACAACAGTGCATACACATCACTCTAATTAGATGTGTATGCTAATTGTAAAGCGAGTCTTCACTAGAGGAGAAGTCTGGAGCAGGAAATCATATCTCAAGTTGGTATCAGAGCAATCCCAGGAGAGCTCCCAGAAATAAAGCCGTGAGGGTAGATGTCCTGGGGCTGAGGTATGGCTAGGACGCTACCCAGAGCGGACAATATCGTACTGAGGTGGGACCGAGTCGTTACAGTACTATACTATTTTCATGGGGTTGGGATGGCACTTGGAGTGTATCACATATAAAATGTTTTTTATTGCATTAATATCAATAAAGAGTTATAGAAATAGAACTTACATACAAGCTTAACTCATTTCCAATTACTTTCATTATCTCACATCGCATGTGTTTTCCAAAAATGTACGTTCTTACACAAACCCTTATAGTTTCCACTGAGCCCGTGTTTGGCTCACTCCCATTTTCCAAACCAACTTTGCAGGTACTTTCGTGAGATGGCACAAGTGCGAAGTCTAGAACCTCTGTTATGCCACAAACTACTTGTAGTTGCCTATAGACGACTTAGCATGCATGTATTTAGTAGAATTATATAATTTGTATACTTAACTTGTATATTTTTTTTTCATAAGAGATGTAAAGTTTTGTAATTAAACTTTGGGACCTCGTTGGAAGGATTGATTTATACATATCTGTTTGATATCTATATGATTATGACTTGAAGATGTGGAGCTAGAATTCTAGTTAAATTTTATTTTATTATTTACAGGTTTAGGTTTATCAACTTTAGAGACTCCACATGGAAAATTTTTCTTAAAATAAGGCATTACGTATAGATTTTATATTATATAAGTTTTAAAACATGCACCTTAAAACTTCCGTCATCTACGGCATCGTGATTAACCGGGTCCCGGAGGTCTATACCTCATAAGGGGATTCGGGTTATCACAATCATACCATTTAATAGCTAGGTGTATGAACCATGATATGAGGGATTTCTGAATTAGTGCTTAGATTGGGGTTGGTTATGTGAGATAAATGATAGATAAGTATATATTTGCTATTAGAGTTCAAGTATTTGACATTACCTTTATGTATTATACCAAAACCACCAAGGTGAACAACATATGCTAACATCTGAGTCTAGAAGCTTATGAACACTATTAATGTAGGGATTACTAGTTAACATTTGTAGCTTGGGTAGGACCACGTATAAGCATGGGAAATACTTATGAGACCTTAGTGATACACCTTGAAGTGTAAGTAGCTGATAACCTAATAATTAGACATAATACACATATGATGAAATGACGATGCTACGTAAAAATGTTGTAGTATAATAGTTGTACATAATTGATTATTAATGAACTAGGCGCATAATGAGAAGGACGGATATAGATAATATTAATGGCCTTGTGTTTGTTTATAATTGAACTTTATATGTGTGATGATTGATGATGTGGGCTTATGTAATGATGATGAATCGATGTATTGACGATCTAGTACATAAAGTGGGAAGTATTAACGATCTATAATCCTTGGATTTAGTATATGGGCGAGTGTACACTTATAGTCTATGAGATTAGTTGGCATGCTCATAATGAACATAAGATATTAATAATCAAATTGGCAATCATAGTTAATGGAATAACTAGATGGGGAACATCATAACATAGCTCTTAAGATGAAATATGTATTAGCCATGGATATAAACTATAGATACGAGGGTACGCAATACGTGATGAACGATCTAGTGGTGAAACCTATTAGTTGACCAATTATGGAATTCATAATGAATTATAAACAAAGAGGAAACGATAAATGATTAGCCTATAGTTACTGAATTTTAGTATATGTATGGGATATTTGTGGATAGTGTTGATTTACGCATTAGAACGAATCCACCTTTGCTTGATAAACCGTAAAAACTAGAGATCAAGTAAGATATTACTAGAACATTATTCCCTAGAAAGATGTAAATTCATAGAGAGGATTGTATCTATGGAATTGTGAGGACGGGATTGGTTGGTAAGTGGAGTAGCTTTCGGTGTCTAGGATGGGAATCCTAGTGGAATTCGGCATCCATGTGTGTGTGGATTACATTGCATTATTTTCATATTATCATGGTAAAATAAACTATTTACTTTGTATAAAAGTTATCCATGCTTGTGTTTGCTACCTACATTTTCTTATATAAACTTATATAGTTCCCACTGAGCCTGGATTTGGCTCATTCCCTTTTAAACCAGTCTTGCAGGGTTAGCATCCCGGGTGGCATTTGGTTCGCATTTCTAGAAGCCTCTGATGTCCACATTTTGTTTTCTAGTCTTTTATGAGAAAGATTAAGTCTGTATAATTATTTTTGTAATCTCGGTGTCCTAAGTTTTTATAATAACTCTTGTTTAAGAACCAAACTTTGGTTTTGATATATAATTAGTATTTGGTTGGATTAGTATAAATGTTTTTATATGTGGAGTAGATTTTATATTGTGGTTGAATGTAGAAATGTTTTGTAAGGAAATGGTTTTAACTTTTACAGGTTGGTTTATCAATTATACAAACTTAGTCCTTCTCATAAAGGACTAGAGGACGACAAGGAGATGGGATAACAAAATCAAACAAGCAGAATGATTCTAGGGGACGACAAGGAGTCGGGACAACAAAGCTAGGACTTCTAATGCACCATCATAAGAATGATGATATTCCATCACGCAACATCAATGGCAAAACACGAAACTAATCCTCAACGTCTTATGCCCACATCATGTGGTACCAAATCCTCAAAGCCAGAATATATTCGCATGATCCTAAACTATGAATAGGCCTAGCCATGTGATACGGTCAAAAATAACATCCACAATCAAAGTTGGCCAAAAAGCAACTTGCCACACCGTGTGGATTAGTAACAATAAGCTCTAGGTAAGCTAAAGGATACAAAATCAGGCCTCAACCCTCAAACACATGTACCATCCCACGGCACTAGGGATACGAGGACCACCAATACGAACGGGGACTAATACACCCTATGTGCATCATGTATCAGACCAAAATCGACAACACTTTCAAGACGAATAGAGAAATCACATCAAATAAGAAGGTCACACATTCTAGTTTCCCATGAATCCAATCACAATAGTACTCAAGAAACAAATACAATTATGGTAGATTAATTCTTCCAAAATTCAAGGATTATCAAATTCAGGATTCACCTATTAGGATCAAAGAAACATATAGGGTGAACACAAGGAATGGGACTGGCCACTAATAAAAGTGAGCCATGTTTCACTTTGCTTGGCGATAGAAGACCGTAGATTTATAACTTAGTCATTCGTTGATCAGGTGGCTGACTAAAATATAACTCAACAATCGCCCATTGCTAACTAAGAACAAAACTCGTCCCGAGTACAAAAACAAGTTTATAAGAAAAGAAAAGGATTCACAAGGAAATAACATAAATCAGAATATGAATTATTAGCAAAACAACTCCGGAGAATAATCGGCATAAGTAAAAGATGCAAAAGCGAATATACCTTTTCCCTAAGGTTCAACTGAATCGGTGTCACGCACACACGTTGGCACACGAGAATTCACACTAGACGCTTCACCCCTCTCAGTCACCGTAGCCAACCTAGGTTGACGTCTTATAAACTTTTAGGGGACGCTTTCTCCTCTTATGCTTAAGAGACCCATAAAAATAGCAAACATGAAGCTTAGGGTCTCGACTCAACCTATTAATAGACGAATCAGATGATAAGACCTTCACTTCCTAGGTTTGGACCGCTTTATCAACCTTTTCCACTATTCCCAAAGTGGAGTTGATCCTAACACTGACACTTACGGTATATGGAGGAGTAGCGTCTAATTCGCTAGAATAGGACATCCTGAAAAGATGAATGCATGATAATCAAAATACATGTGTTTACTATGCAAATGTGTGATCGTTAAAGTAGAACAACATGAACTCAAAAGGGATATATCTTAAACACTCGTCTGAAATGCACTTCTACCTATGAATCCCGCGAAGGAAAATGAATCTATACCTCTTATACCAACTTGTAATGCCTTGAATCCCATTAAGAGGATTAAACCTCTGAGACATGCTTAATCACGATGTCATACACCGACGGTGAGTGAAAAGTTACAAGAAATAGAAAACAACTTGTTTTGAAAACCTTATTTAGAAAATTTTGGCATGTGCAGTTTGTATGGTTTATCATTATAAACTTATATAGTAGATAATCTAAGTGTGGTGAAGAATGGGGAGGAAGAATCGAGATTGATCGAGAAATCAATATTTTGCCATGCGTTGCATAATTCTCAAAAAACTATAACTCGATAAGAAAATAAAAATTGAAAATCACTTTTTGGTGTTTAGGTGATAATAGACCAATAGCAACAACTTAAAAGCATCGTGGATTAGTTTAGGGTAGGAATATGAATTCTCGAGGTGCCATTTTAACCTTCCGATTTTTTAGAAATCATTTTTAGAAAACTCACTTTGAAAACGACTCATTTTTTGGAAAATGTACTTTGTAAAATCGGGAAATTTTCTCCTCTTAGAGTTTTTTTTTCATGGAAATAGTGACAGGAAAATTCTCACTAACATATTTTAGTGAGGAATTTCTACGGACAAGGTTGGACAGTTTTGGTCGTACTTGCCAAAACCAAAAGGTTGGTTATGTATGACAAAGCCGTTAATTCATAATTTCTCACGACTAACGATCAAGAAAACATGCAGAAAACTTGTGTAATAGGTTGACTCATCCTAAATGCATCGTGGCTTAAAGGGTAAGGTTTAGGCTCCCTCCTATTTTGCTAGGTCTTGCTATATACCCTAAGGTCGAGTATGTTCAAGGACCTTTTGATATACGTCCCGGGTACATGAGTGTTCTCGTCATTTCATATATCTCGTTTAGTACTTTGCCAAGGAAAGTGGAAATAAGAGCTGTCAATTTGTGTTGACCCAGACGAGCCAACTCCCTATTCACTAAGCTGTATTTTCGGGTTTAATAGGGTAATTTCACACACATGATAATGCATGATAATAGTGTGTGCATGCGAAATAATGATTATGGAGGTACGTTATGAAGATCACTTTAAGGTTTGTTTGAGTATTTTGAATATTTTATTTATGAAAAGATTTTCCTCAAACAATGATTACAACCAAAAAGGGAATCAAGGTATCTATTTAGATCGCATCTATGTTATCCTAAGACTAAGGCCGAATAGGAAAGCACATAATCATAATTCAATTATCCACGAATATTCTTCTTTTGTTTAGAATCTAATTGTTTTAAAAAAAATCCCTAGCAGAGTTGCCACTGTGAGAATCCGCATTTTCAACGCCAACCCCCATGGGCAACGATTCCTCTGGTTTCTCATTTATTTAGAAAACAGTTTGTTTTAATTTGAGAAAATTTGATGGTTTCTAAAACAAATAAGAATCCCAGTTTGTTTTACTAATCAAAAAAAAATTTGGTGTGAAATAGGAACATTTATAGATTAAACAACCTCTTATATACAATTAATGCGAAACTAGTTGATTCGAAGGTTCGAGAATTAACTTACAAATAGATAAGGTTTTAAGCACCCCAATTCGGCCTTTCGGTCTCCAAGTAGGATATGCGTGTAATTATAATCAAACATTCGCATGCTTATTGATATTATTGCGTATCAATCCATAGTTTTAGAAAAATATAATTTGGGATAGGGATAAAAAGTATTTGCTTCGTATTTCGTGCATTTGATTTAGAAATTAGTGCGTGTGATTTGAAAAGGTAATTTTGATAATGATAAATAGAAAAATAGGTGTTTTTTATAAAGCTCAACGCTTTTCGGAAATTAATTCAATTTAGAATCGAATATCCGGTAGTCTTCAAGATTCTTTTGTTAATAATACCATAGTTTAATGATTTAAACCAATCCGGTATTCTCATATTATATATTTACATAGGTACCGCGATTTATAGTTAAACTGGATACAAATACTTAATGATTCCTTCGCAAAACGAGATTGATAAAACTGGGAGTTTGTAAAATTAACAAATAAAAACGAATTTTGAAATGGTTGTAACTCGTTCTACACATTAGGTTTTGAAAACATATTTGAAGTATAAAATATGGATTTATTTTAAAATAACAACAATTTAAGAATAGGATTAATAAATTATAATTGAAAAAAAAGGAAGATAAATAAATAAATGCTACTGGACTGAGTTAAAAAATACTTGAGAGCCTTGAAAATAAAGGAATAGTATTCTACGGTTGCAACTCGTTCTACGCATTAGGTTTTGAAAATATATTTGAAGTATGAAATTTGAGAGCCTTGAAAATAGAGGAATAGTATTATATGGTACTATTCCCGAAGTTCTAGAGCTGCCTGATTTTAGCTCAATTGGACTTCGAGAAGGCCTCTGTTTGATTGACCGAAGTGAACTAATGATTTGATTATTTTTTGGAGATTCTGCCGTTGGATCGAGCAGATTTTTGAATATGTTTCTCTTAATAGCAATGTGTAACAACCCTCTAAGTTTGAGGATGATCATATTTTGGGAAGGCTTCCATTCAAAGATTTCATAAAATTGACGATTTTCGATTTCCAAAAACTTCTTGTTATCTTCGTAACTTCTTGTTCGGGATTCCTTTTTGCTTTTTTCTTTGACCTGTATCACATGTATAGAGTATTTATGCATGTATGAATACTTGTGCCTGCGTGCTTCCTTGTTTTGAAGGAAATCAAATTCTTGCTAGGGTCGCAAAATGAGATGTTCACAAATGTCAACGCTTTTAGCATTCTCGTCCTTATCAAGCTTCAATGATGAACTCGTTGGAGTCCTCATTGATTTGACTCCTTTTAAATCTAATTTCTTTAATAATTCATTCATGTATTTTTCTTGATTGATAAAAATGCCACATTCGCATTGCCTGACTTAAAGTCCAAGAAAGTAATTCATTTCTCTCATCATGCTCATTTCGAACTCTTTTTGCATACAAGTAGAAAATCCTTGCATAGATTCTCATTTGTAGAGCCAAAATATAATATCATCAACACATATTTGAACAAGTAGCATACTATTATGAGGGAAATCGAGGCCTTATGCATATCCTTGATTCAGTTTCCAAAAAAATTATAACGAAACCGACAGCAACTGGGCAACAAATGAAACTTTTTTGATGACCTGACCAAACCTGTGTTGCATTCCCTGTGACGCCCTGAATCCCGTTAAGAGGTTTTCACCTCTGGGACCCAGTTAATCACAGTGTCGTACGCGACGACCGGTGTACATTATAATGATGGAAACTAAGTTCCAGAATCGTTTAATATTGTGTATAGACCGAACAAAATTTTTATGTAAAACCCTAGTGCAAAATCGGATTTTACCTTCAAGATCTCTCTGGTTTTATCTCGTCTCAGCACGAACAGGGGTTGGTGGAGACGAATCGAGAACATGGGCTCGATAAAACCTCAAGATCTTCTATCGTATTCCTTTCGCCGTGCAATCCTGTACCGAGTGTGGGATGCGGTGTCACCAAGATTTCCTTCTCTACTCTCTACGGCACAAACCCTAAATTCGTGAGAATTATTGTGTCGAGAGAAGAGGCAAGGCTGGCATATATGTAAGGCTACGATAGGGACCCTCAGGAGAAATAAGTGTTTGGGCTTACTATGGAAAACTGGAATCCTAATTCGACTAAGAATTGATTCATTCCATAAATTATAATTCACACCACTAAAGAATTATAATTGAACTCCCGTCCTTATCTCAAAATTATATTTTGAGCTCCTTGTTATTAAATACTTATTATTCTCCCCACGTTAAGATTTCAGATAACCGTCATTTAAAATTAAATTACTGACAATTATATTTAAATGACTTCTTAATCCTTGAGCGTACCACTTAATTTATTTAACATGTCGGATTAACATAATCCACCTGCAGAGTTTGACATGATCAAAACTTATAAGCTTCTCAAGGGGTTATCATCAATCCCTATACTGGGACGTGGATTCCGTCAATAATTAATATTCATCATACATATAGTGTCGCCATCCAATTCACGAAGATTATTGATCCATAAATGAATCTCACTTTTAATGAGTCAAAACAACAAACACTACATATATATATATGTCTATTAATTATTTCAAGATTAAGAGCACAAGTAATCATAATAACCATGGAATTTTAAATTGTTTTATATAGTTAGTATAAAAACAATTAACCCAAGTTGGTCATGTTCAATACACACAAAGTGTACTAGCATAATGAGTTAAAACTTTACCGTTTTCTATAGTAAAGATAAACTACTAAAACTTGTGCTACAATCCTACTGATGGTTGTCCAATTCCATCTAAGACCGTGAACCAATGAACTTATATTCCACAAGAACCGATGATATGATCCTCTGTGTGTAAGCTATACTCTACACACCAAATCATCTACTATATGGAATAAAAGACACACACATGCACAATATTTAAATAAATAATATAATGCAACCATTGCCTATAAAGATTCTCATTAAAATAGCACAATCGAGTGTATTTATCAAAACCAATAATAATAAAATCATGGTTTTTAGTATATCACTTTAACATATAAGAAAATAAGTAAAAATTTATTCCAGAAAATTTTGGCATGTGGAGTTTATAAAATATGATATCCGTCTTGTAAATCAAAAAAGCATTCTTTATCTAAATCATTTCAAAGACAATCACTTAATAAAGATACTCCACATATAAGATTACTTTAAATTCCATCAATTCCAAACCCTTTTCAATAAACACAAAGTTATATACAATACAAGTATCACATGATATATGAAGAATATATTACTTAGTCCTTAATTTAAAGGACTACCAAAGTGGTTTGAGGTCAACAGAGCTTTTAAAAATGTACAACGTGTGCCACCATAAAATATAGACCTGCGACACTGTTTAAAAAGAAAGAATGAGCCAAATCCGAGCTCAGTGGGAACTATAAGGGTTTATATAGAAAATAAGGTTTTTCATACGAAAACACTTGCATCTTTTATACAAAAAAGATAGGTAAGTCATTTAATACAATTATATGGAAATCATGCTATAGGGATCATTTCTTTCCAATGTGCTATTATTTTAACCGATGTCGATAACTACTTTCGATTATCCAGTAATGTGTGAGGTATGTTCATTTCCTAAGACAAATATTTATAGATACCGCTTTGCTTATAGTACATTATTTCATCCATACTTGGCTTACTATAAGGCTTCTCGTACTCAATAATTTTCTAAGTGTATGCTCAGTATGATAAACTATCACTTCCCACGAATAACATATAATATGTTAAAGTACATATACATACACATACACTTTCATAGCTCTAGTATTCAGCCTTAGCTTACCCCCGCGGTACACTAGGCCTAGAACTTGGGTTCCCAAAGGCCTCCAAGCTCTAAATGAATCATGTGTCCTCCTAACGAACGAACTACCCAGGGACTTGATCTTAACTTGTACTTCATTTGGAGTTAAACCCATGTAGGCCATTTTCCTAGGGACTACGCTCATAATACTTAACAAGTGGGATACCCATGCAGGTATGTCCATCGAAGGACAGAGTTACACAAACTAATCTATAGCTAGGGAAGCTATAAACCCTAGGACTCCATCCCCTCTCTCATCAGTCGGGAGGCTGAATACATCAGTATGAATATATCACAATGAATCTTCATAATCAAAATCAACCAACTAGGATTTTTCTTTAAGTCTATTGTCCATAGAGACAGCCGGCAAACTCGGGTTTTTCTGCCCCGAAGGCAGGGAACCCCTACGAGATCCACCTAGCGGTTAGCCCCTAAGGCTGATATCGAACTCGGGTTTTTTTGCCTCCAAGGTAGGGACCCCTACATGGTCCAATCATGTCCCCCAAGGACAAATATAATAAAAATAACAACAATCATCACATATATAAAAGAAAATATCACAACACACCATCACATATATGTAATTAGATATACGATCATACATTACTCGTATTGTTCATTAATCTCATCATCAAGTTATAAATGTGTTTTACATCAATACAACATTCACAATATATATATATATATATATATATAACACCACAATACATCATCCCACACACACACATGTATGTGGAATGACACAATCATCATTTAGAAATATCATAACTTGTATTATCATTATACATGTGTTATGGCCCTTCATAGTATTTTCAATTCTCCTTGTCTTCTTGCTTTCTAATTGTTGGGACTAGAGCCATATACACTTTAGTTAAGTACTTACGCCACATTCACTAATTCAAGTGTTAATCTTAGATTCTCGTCTAGTCAATATAATGGCGGTGCGTTAGTCTTGTATGACTATCCCCCTGGAATCCTAGGCATCACCAATGTGCATTTATGATACTTCTACGTTGTGTTTAGATAATAACCTTCATCATTAAACTCTAACTATGGTTCATGTAGGCAACTAGATCTAGTGTGATTGCATTTATGTTCATTTCGGTGGAGTTTAGTGTAAAACTCAAAGATAATGTCCTACCCAAGTATTTCATGGCATAAATGTGTATATCTAGGTTTTATAACCTATAATCCACCATTCATTAAAGCAGAAACCTTCAAAATCTCCAATATCCCCAATTACCTAGTTTATACGCTTAGCCTCCATGCGGGTTTGTTAGAAAACTTAACATTTACATGTCAATCATGTAAATAATTGATAAACAATGTTATTGGGGTAATGATATATCATTATACATAACTAATTTGATATACAATTCGACCACTCACATGTAATTGCCAAGACCTAGGGTTTTATAAGAAAATTTCCATTTGGGTATGAAAATCTTTGATGCAACAAGTAATAAGTTAGAAAATAGGTTTAATAATATTGTTCCCACCTTGTATGATGATTTCCCACAAGTTTGAAGCTTCAATGGTGGCTGCCATAGCTCTCCACCAAGCTCCTAAGCATCAATGGAGGAAGGAGTGTGAAGAAGATGATGAATAGTAATTTGGGGGTGGTTTGGATGATTTAGAGTTTAAATCTTAGGTGTAAGATGAGAGATGTGTAGGAATCTCCTCATAAACCCTCACAAAAGCCCTAAAAATCACCCCTCACTCGCCCCTTTGAAGCTCTATAGCTTCGTGAATGAGTTATAGATGAAATGAGCTCTGTTTTGCCTTTATAATCATGCTCAGGACCCCTTCAGTCGACTGATCAATCCCATCGGTCAACTAATGAGTGAAATATGGTTCACTATTAGTATTTTGGCCATAACTTCTTGCTTGAAACTTCGATTTAGGTGATCTTTATGTCCACGGAAAGGTAATTCAAGGATATACAACTTCCTAAGAGGAAGGTTCCTCAAATTATGGATGGATAATTTCCAAAAATTCACCGAAGACAGCTCTCTGCCAAAATGTTACTGAGTAACCAGATTTCAGCAATTGGCTTCCTTCGTAAGCTGATTAGACCAATGAAGAGTGTGATTTGGATTTTGGTCAAAACATTAAAGTTTTAGAGCGGATTTAAATGAAGACTTGGCCGTAAACAGTGAGTCATTTGGACCTTGGATGAAGAAGTTATGGCCTTTCAAAGTTTGCTGAACATTAACTTTTTTGAAAAGTTCAAAACACGCGATTTACTTCCCGTTTTCGATTTGGGCTACCCAAATAATGAAACGATTAATCTCACAAAATTAATATACCTAATATGACATGATAAAGGTGTCAGGTCAAATACGAGAGGCTCGGAACCTAATGTTCATGATCTAACGGCGATAAAGCCTTTACCGGGCTTATTAGAAGGATTAACTCACAAATGAAAATACGGGGCGTTACATTCCCTATCAAGGATCTATGTATCCCGGCATTCTACGTAAGTCCACGATCATATCGAGCTCATTTTAGACGCAAAACAACATTTTTCTGCCAATCGAAGCAAAGTTACAAGCTCTAACCAAACCAATCAATCAGAGGCTGCCACGTGGCAAAAGAGCTTGTTGTACAACAATTGCCCCTTTTCCAGGTTACAAGATTCTTTTATAATTCTACTAGGGTATACCCGTGCCATCCGGCACGGTGAAATAAAAAAAATTGATAATAAGATAAAAAAATTAACGTGTGACGAATTTAAATCGACAAAATCTATTAGTCTATTTTGAGCCTATTGTCTAATCTAGTCTAACGTTGTGAACAACTGAAATGTAAGTTCAATATATCATCATGCTGAAAAAAACTAAAAGTATACTGGATTGGACCGATTTGTTTTTTAATTTTTTAAAGAGTCTTTTAATCATAATTCAACCACGTAACATACGTTCTAAAAATGACAGATCGAGATGACCAATAATGTATGAACACATAACGTACGTCCTTAAATGTTACACGGTAATTTTTCTTGATATTTTTTTTGCATAGTTATAAAGTCATGATGGATCTTGTTTAATTGAACTTGATTAGTATATTTTAAATGTTAAATTTTTATTAAATTTTGAATTTTTTATTTTAAGTTATGGCAATTTTAATGTGGACAAAATTATTAGTATGTGAGAGTTTATTGTGTGTATATTATTGGTGTGAGTGTTTTAACTTTGATGTGACATCTTAATGTGTGTATAAAACACATCCAATGGTGTAGAACTAATGCACACCATAACATGTGTATTTTTAGCCATTAAATTCTTATACTTTTTGGAAACAAAAATGGTCAAAGATGGTGTTTTATAATATAGTATAGATAAGGACTATATAGCTATATATGATCCCCTTCTCTAGTATTTAGCATGAACAATCATTGGGATTTCGTGGTACGCACTAGAAAACCAGTATTTCCTCCCTCCTAAATAGATAAGGTATAATTTTCAATCTTCGCGTTTTATTTCTTAGCTTACTTTATAATTCATACTCTCATATGCATAATTACTATCACTAGATACCTTTCCACAACCTTTTTTTCGAAACCGAAGGTGTATTATAAGCCCTAATCCTATTATAAAAATAGCATTATTATCTTCTTGTTATTTACAAAATTGATTAGCGGTCTTGTTATACGAAGGAATCAATAATCATTATGTATCTGTTCTAACTCATAGATTGTGGTGTATATGTAATGAAAAATTTGATGATGCCACAAAAATATCGTGTTACGTTAACCTAAGTGCAGGTCCGTCAAGTAGTAATATAGTCTCAATAGTTTGAATATTGATCCTCGGGTATAATTGGAAAAAATTGAAATGGATCACAGATTAACGGTTTTCTGATTGTGTAAATTGGTTGGTTATAGAACAACATAAAAGTAAAAAATTTGTAAAAATATTAAGAAAGCACTGTAATGCTAAATCGTTTCCATGCTAGTTCTCCTATTAAGCCCAATTAAGGGCAAACCTCCATTGGAGGAGTCGATTTTCGTTCTAGAACCATCGTAGTGGGTCTAACACTTATAATAAGTCATTTTAATGATTTTAAGTATACATAAAAGGTTAGAATGCATTTCAGGAAGCCGTGGTTGAAATTGGCGGCTAACAGTGAAGAATAGAACTTTTACCGAAGTGATTTTTTGGCCAACTTTGAGAGGCCATAACTTTTTTATACGAAGTCCAAACGAATCCCCATTTATGGACATAGTTTCATCTATTTCCATTCTACAAGTTTTGTGTTCGGCCCGAGTTGAGATAACATCATGTCGAGGGTCAACGGAGCACGACAAAATAAGAACTTTGTGCAGAATTTCCTCTGATCAATCAGTGGAAGTAGTCTGATTGATCAGAGAGGAGGCAGCGGGTTTTTTGGCCATTTTGGACAAAATATTTATGCCTATTTCTTCCCATTTCATCCCCATTCGACCACACACCATTGGAGGGGGTTAGAGAGAGATGAGAGCTCAATTGTGGGGAGTTTTTGAGAGATCCTTTGCTATCCATTATCATGACCCAAAATCACAACCAAATCACCTTTAAATCTTCATCTTCTTCATCATCTCCTTCAATCCACCCTAGCTAGGGTTCAAACTTGTGGGGAAAACTCGTGATTGTTTCGATTCGGCTCAATCCATATTTCAATCTTCGAGGATCTAGCTTCAATAAGGTGGGAACACTATTACTCAAACTTATTTTCAAATTATATTATGTTGTATGTTTAATTTCAAATCAAATTAGGGGTAATTAACAATTTTGACCCTTAAAGTTTTCACTTTTCCCACGCTCGTCCATGAACTTTTTTTTCGGCAGAAGCATATTCAAAGTTTGTTCCTCGTCCCACAGTCGTCCAAAACTGGATGTTTCGTTAAAAAAGTGGATGGAAAAGCATGTGCAGTCCACATGGTTGTATTTTGAGGGGTAATTTTTGTTGAGTATGTGAAAGGTCCAAATTACCTTTTATGGCCTTCTCATTATTCCACCATTGTCCAGAGTTAAAAATGAGAACATCAGCGTCTCTCCATTTATAGGAGCTCCAATCTATCTCACATAATTTCAAAGTAGTTTTTACTTTTTATATTTGTTGGAGCGTTAGCGGGAGGTCGGCTTTGCAATACGAGAAATGGGGCTCGTTAGTACTCCACTGTGAGGTTATAATCCTTAAACATGAAAACTAAGAATCCTTTGTGCTTTGTAATTGGGCTGCAATTAACTTCATAAATTGCTTCTTTATTTGAAACTGCAGAGGAGAGCAAGCAAAGGAGAGACTCCCACGAAAAAAGTGGACCCAAAGTTTTTTCCCATTTGTGGTTGTATTCTCTTCTATCTCGTTTCTTTCCCTCCCCTCTATCTTGTCTGTTTTTTTTTTAGTTTAATTTCTTCTTATTCTCTTCAATTAGCACTAAATTAGTTAAGTACTTTGTTTTGGCTAGACAACCCAGTCATAACATAAATATAGGCTCCTATATATATACACAATCAATCAAACAAATCAATATAATTTCATCAAATTAAATAAAGAAATTGATCTAGGAGGAATTACAAAGACTAAAAACGTACTGATTTAGAGCTTGAGATTTCGATGGACTATCATCGAGCAACAACCAACTAATATGGAGCAACATATCCGAAAATCAGCCTGATCCGAAAGCCAAATCTCTAAAAATTAAAAAAACTGGGAGTTCACTTCAGGTAATCAAAAGGGAACCTTCTCGAAGTCCAAATGAGCTCAAATTTGATCAGTAGGCATGTTCTATTATGGGGAATAACGTACTAACAAATCAGATTGGTCTAATAAGCCATTTGATGTGAATTACAAAAAACCACCCACGAACAAACACCCCAAAGGGTGTGTCCACACAACACACACCAGGTGTGTCATGTAGACAAACACCTTAGGGTGTTTGTCCGCGAACAAACATTTTTCAAGCTGATTTCGTTGATTTTTTTATATAGATACTTCCCGACCTTTAATCATCCTGAAATTTTGTGAAGAGTTAGTAAATAATACAGGGAGTAACATACTCTAAAATTAGCTCGATCCAATTGTCGGATCTCTAGGAATTCAGCTCGAGAAATCAAATGGGGGCTTTCCCGATGTCCAAAAATTCTGAAATTTGGTCAGTAGGTAGGTTTTATCATGGGTAACAACATGAGGATGACAATAAGTCAATGGGAGGAGATGAAGACATGGCACTTCTCTCTAGGAAATTTGAGAAATTCCTAACAAATAAGAAGTAGTCTTAAAGGAAGATCAACAACAATCCCTCATCCTCAAAGAACTTCCATGATAGATCAACTCATCCAAAATTTGATAATGAGGAAATAAAGTGCTTTCATTATCATAAACCGGGGCACTACAAATCAAATTGTCCAGTTAGAAAATATGAGAAAAGAGAGAAGAAGGAAAAGTTCTACAAAAGATTGAAGCATGCTCTCAAAGGGCCTTTAAGCGAATTGGAAGAAAAAGAATCCGACATCGAGTCAAGTGATGGAGAAACGGTCGACCTTTGTCTTATGGCAAAAGATGGAAGGGCATTAAGTCTGTGAAGCCCCGAATCCCGTTCTGAGATTTTCACCTCCGGGACCCGGTTAATCACGGATGCCGTGCGCTACGGCGGGTTTGAAATACAAAAATCATAACTTTTAAAAACTTTTCCTGAATAAAGGATGATCCTGTTTACAAGTTCATTTTACAAAATCAAGGTATGTGGAGTTAGTTCGGGTAATAAACCAACTTGTAACATTTAAAATCACTTTTCCATACAAATGGAATCACATCAAACCATACTTAAATCAACTCCACAAATATGAAACCATTTATACAAATTTACAATATAAATTGTTTATCAAATCATAGTCCGTTTACAATCAATTGGAAACAAAAGCAACTGTACAATGTAGTCCTTTCCCGAAGAAGGACTAGACGCAGACTGTGGACATCAGAGGCCTCTATACACGTACATCATACCCCATCCGAGATGCTATGCCTGCAAAACTGTTTAAAAACGGGATGAGCCAAATCCGGGCTCAGTGCGAACTATATAGGTTTTATATAAAAAATACTTTACTTTAATGTAATAGTTTAAAAACGTGCAATGCAACCCCGAGTGCATGCAACCCCACTAGGACTTCTATCCTAGCTACCCGAAAGCCATTTATCCAACTATCAGATCTCTCCTCTAACCATCCATAAGATAAAACCCCAAGGAATTCCACAACTTGAGGAGATGGCTAGTCCAAAGTCACCTCGTACCAAACTCTGGCTCCTAAGGTTCGACATGCTACAGACTATCCACTTCTCCAGTGTAACTCCAACTCTTCTACGCTACCCGGTCCTTGATCTGTAAGCCATAACTATAGGCCAAGTATTCATTGTTATCACTTTAATTATAATTCATTATGAATCTTATACTTGGCCACCTAATAGGCTTCGTCCCAAGATCTCTAATCTAAACCGTTATGTACGGCGTACTCTCATTGGGCCATCTCGTCATCTATGATTTCCCTATCACTTATGAGTATATTATATGCATTATGATCTGGCTTGCTACTCTGTAATTCGTACGCGTTCGTATACCCTTACGTCATTTCTAAGTTCAATAATTATTATCTTTTTCCACTTTTTATATTAATACATTATGAAAGGCTTGACAATTCTCTACGTGTATTCTGTTCTATTTAGATGTGCCCACATAAGTATTTACATTACTTATATCATATCCGAGGCAACATATACAAATCAACACGAGACATGATACGATACAATAATAATCACAGCACAATCACAATCTCACAACAACTCTCGTATCACGTCTCCAGTATAAAGCCTTAGTTTCACCCCGCGGTCAGTCCAGGCCCAGAACAACGGATCTCGAAAGGTCCAAGGTTCTTATTTCATGTCTCCTCCGAGTGGGGAGTGGCTCAGGGACTTGTTTTCTAAGTAATTCATTAGGAGATAACCGTGCAGGACTTTTTCCTAGGAATAAACTCTGAATAGTTAACGAAGAGAACACCTCATACAAGCCATCTCGACACTCTGGAAGGAACTACACTAAGCGATACCCTAGTAGGGTAATAACCATTAGTAGCCCAACTACTTCCCGGGAAACTCACCATTTGGAAAGTAGTGGCACACGAGACCTGCTCCGCTGCCAGGGAAAGTCGTCTAACCGAGAACACATAGTCCTGTCGGAAGGCAAGATACTTAGAGTGGGCTCTCCTTTGTGGGCACACACAACCACCGGCGGAGTCACCGACTTCATTTTCCCGTGCACAGTTTAGGGCCTTTTCACCCACGGGCGGCAATAGGAGGCCCTCCTTCGAGTCACGGGGAGCTATTCGGTGCTCGGTAAATCATCATATCCAGCCCATACGTGTGATCCTATCAACAGGAATATATCGATTCCGCATTCAACAATGTATATATATAATCATCAATCATCCATCACACGTATGGCTAATCAACATGTATATACAATCACATAATCATCATCATCATCATCATGATTATCGTTCATCGTTCATCGTTCATCATTCGTCACATCATCATTATTATCAATCCAATTATCCGGGACTTTATCATTTAATCAATAATTCTTATTATACGGCCGATTGATTCATTATCAATATATATTACATCTCATTATATGACATATGTATCAAATTATGCCCATAAGTGTTCTATGTTAATTCTCTATCTAGTCATTAAGCCAAGTATCGATCAGTGTGCCCCTCGCTCAACCGGCATATTAATACAAATCACCTAGTTGTTCATATTCTTAACTAAGGCAATGCATGCCTTAATAAGTGTGTTCTATGCGTTCTTAAAGAGTATCGAAGTCATATCCTTATTGCTAATGCCTAGCACGCGCTCCACATAAGTCATTAAACCCGTATGTTATGGTATATCACTCTGCCATAATGGGTTCTTGGTCCAACAATCGAGGATAGAGTTCAACTCTCTCAATTATATACATATACATGCATATCTAATCCATATAATCCATAACCAACCATGATTCAAACATAAATCCCAAAATCCTCTCTAGCCTAGTTCATTCCCTTAGTCTCAATGAGGATACGTTGTGTAGGTGAGAGAACAAGGCTCACAACATGGTAATAAGTGATGATACATGATATGATCTTCTGTGTGTAAGCTATACTCTACATACCAAATCATCTACTATATGGAATAAAAGACACACATGCACAATATTTAAATAAATAATGTAATGCAACTATTGCCCATAAAGATTCTCATTAAAATAGCAAAACCAAGTTTATAACATATCCAAACCAACAAGAAAATTATGGCTTTTAGTATATCACTCTAACACACTTGGCCGGAATCATAACCAAGCCTTACATATCACTATCGTGGCCTGTGGAATGTCTATACCATATGTTCTCGTGGATAATGGTTCTACGATTAATGTATGCCCATTGAAGACTGTCGTTTGGTTGGGTATCGATTTGACCATGCTAGAAGAATCTCCGATCACGGTTCGAGCATGACAATACCAAGCGAAAAGTATTGGGTTTTGTCATGCTGGATATGAAAATGAGACCGGCTACATTCACGACCGAGTTTCAAATCATCGATATTCCATTGAGTTTCAATTTATTATTGGGCCGGGTTTGGTTGCATGAAGTTGGTGTACTCCCTTCTACCTTTTAACAGGGATGTCATTATCACTAAGGGAGATCCTGAAAGAACAATAGTGCCTAAAGACTCGCCTGTGTTGGGAATTGGTAGCCAAGATGTCCAACTTGGGGGATTTTCATATGAACCAAGAATACAAGGTCTTACCACCCAAAATGTAAAATATCTACCTCCCAATGACATGCCAACAATAAACACACGAGTGGTACAAATGATGAAGAAGATGAAATTCTTATCGGGAATTGGTCTGGGAAAATATAAAGCCGGCATTGCACAAATGATTGAGCCATACCAACAATCGAGTCCTCTTCCTGGGTTAGGATATATGGGAGATGATAGCCGAATAAAAAGCACCATATTCACCGATAACTCGTTAAATGGATGGTTTGTGAAAGAGGGTGAAAACTTCCCTTGTTGCGGGTTTCAAGAGCCATGGGTTAATAAAGAAGGAAAAAGGCAACCGGGTTAGAAATCTTCTTTGAGGAAGATTTGTATACAAGTAGGGGATTTACTCACACTTTCTCATCTCAGTTGAAAATCACCCAACCGCCTGTCGAGCCGTTAAAAGAAGAAGACATGCTGGGAAATATGTTCGAGGTAATGGCACTTGAAGAAGATTACCTCGGGGACCCTGTACACCTCATACGCCCATTGAAGAAAAGAAGAGGCACAAGAAAAAAGAAAAGAATATTGATAGAGATGTACAAGAGTTAGAATGTATGTTATCTGTACAAAATGATATTTCTATCAATAAAAATGTCAATGTTTCCCCTTACTTTGATTCTTATAATGTGAAAGTGATGAATGAGAATTTTAGAGATGAACAAAGAATCCAACTCATTGAAGGGGACACTATCACAATAAATTTGGGTACCAGTGATGATAAAAAGGAAATAAAAATTGGGGCTGAATTAAATAATGTTGAAAAGACGGATTTAGAAAATTTGTTGAAAGAATTCGTCAATGTATTTTCTTGGTCATACGCTGACATGCCGGGTTTGGATACCAACATTGTGATGCATGAAGTACACACAAA
Organism: Lonicera japonica; assembly: GCA_021464415.1. Lineage (NCBI taxonomy): Eukaryota > Viridiplantae > Streptophyta > Magnoliopsida > Dipsacales > Caprifoliaceae > Lonicera > Lonicera japonica. The sequence continues at coordinate 80,658 of JAKCWG010000542.1, forward strand.
ACCTGAATGTAAACCCTTCAAGCAAAAGTTAGGAAAATTAATACTTGAGTGGTCCCTCAAAGTAAAGGAAGAAGTGACGAAACAATTAGATGTCGGGTTCATACGTGTCGTTGAATACCCTACTTAGTTGGCCAACGTAGTACCTGTACTAAAACCCAACGGAAAAGTAAGGGTTTGTGTTGATTATCGCAATTTGAACGCCACCTGTCCTAAAGATGATTTTTCACTGCCAAATATTGACCTCATTGTCGACAACACTGCAAATCATGCCTTAAAGTCATTCGTCGATGGATTTGCCAGGTATAATCAGATCAAAATGCACTCTGATCATCAAGAAAAGACAGCCTTCATCATACCGTGAGGAACTTAATGCTACACCGTCATGCCGTTTGGGTTGAAAAATGCTGAGGCTACATATCAACGAGCAGCAACTACTTTGTTCCACGACATGATCCATAAGGAAGTAGAAGTGTACGTCGACGACATGATCATCAAATCCTTAGATCGTGAGAACCACGTCCTAACTCTTCGCACTTTCTTTGAAAGGTTGATACGATTTCAAATGCGCCTGAATCCTCAAAAGTGTGTATTTGGTGTCACTAAAGGCAAGATGCTGGGGTATATAGTCAGTAAAAAGGGAATCGAAGTTGATCCGGCAAAGATAAAAGCTATTCAAGAAATGCTGGTTCCTAAAATTGAGAAGGAAATTCGGGGTTTCCTCGGGAGATTGCAATTCATAAGTAGATTCATCTCGCAATTGACTTGAACATGTGAGCCAATTTTTAAACTGCTTCAAAAGAATTCTGATGGGCAATGGAATGAGCAACGCCAGGAAGCATTTGATAAGATCAAACAATACTTGTCTAGCCTGCCAGTCCTAGCACCTCCCCAAGTGGGCATTCCGCTAATATTATACATGTCTGTCAATGACTCATGTGACGCCCCGAATCCCGTTCTAAGATTTTCACCTCCAGGACCCGGTTAATCACGGATGCTGTGCACGACGGTGGGTAAAAATATAAAAATCACGACTTTTGAAAACTTTTCTTAAATAAATGTCTCATTTTACAATTGCTCGGCATGTGGAGTTCATTTAAATAAAAACCAAACCCATGAGGTTTACAAAGCACATTCACACAAACACAATCACATCCAACTCCACATATATATATATATATATAAACCGTTTATACAAATCTATAATCCATTACATAATTACAAGAAGTTTAATACAACAAAAGGTTATCTACAATAAGTCCTTGGTTCAAGGACTACAAAAGATATAAGACATTAGAGGATACTAGACTTGTAGACCACGCGCCAATCCCTGATGCTTAACCTGCAAAACTGTTTAGAAAACGGGGTGAGCCAAATCCGGGTTCAGTGGGAACTATATATGTTTATATAGAAAATAATTGTTTTAAGTTAATGCAGTAGTTTGAAAATCAAGCAGTGCAATGCAACTCACACACCCGTGCATGCAAATCCCACTAGGAATCCTATCCTAGTCACTAGGAAGCTGACTATGCGATCAACCTATTCTGGCCCTAGACTTCCCATAGAATACCCTAAGCCAATTCTCACATTACTAGGGAATTGCGGATATAGACCTACTTGAATCTGTTCTCCGGTTTAACTCAAGGCTATACTATGCTATTCGGTACCTATACCATAAGTTGTGATAATTGGCCAAGTATATATTGTTTTCTCTTTAGTTATAGTACGCTACGGATTCTATACTTGGCCACCTACAAGGCATTATGGCTATTTCGTCCTCACAACCAAACCAAGTACGCACACTCGTATACCAGGTTTCTATGCCATTAGCTAATAATGATTTCCACTTTATCTGTTAGTACATTATGAGTGGCCAACGCTGTCCTATGTATATTATGTTCTTTACGATAGTGTCTGTATCATTGTTCTCACTAAAAGTACACTCGTCCAAGGCAATATATAATCAACCATGCCATACAAGATATGATACAATACAATAATAATGATAATATAAACAATACACATCCACAACACATCGATCCTTATCATATCTCCTGTATAATGCCTCGGTTTCACCCCGCGGTCTGACCAGGCCCAGAACAGAGAATCCAGCAAGTCCCGAAGGATCCAAGGTTCTTGTCCATGTCTCCTTTAGGTGGGGTGGCGGCTCAGGGATTTGGTTCTCCAGGTAAGTCATTCGGAGATAACCCTCAAGACATTTTCCCGGGAATAACACCCCGAATAGTTAACGAGGAGAACGCCCACACAAGCTTCCATGACACACTAGAAAAACTACACTAGGCGATACCCTAGTAGGGTGATGACCATTAGTAGCCCAACTACCTCCTGGGGACTCACCATTTGGGTAAGTAGTGGCACACGGGACCTGCTCTGCTAGCCGGAAAAACACTATAGCCCAGAACACATAGTCATGTGGGAAGGCAAAATACATAGAGTGGGCTCTCCTTTGTGGACACACACAAGCACCGGCGGAGTCACCGACTTCATTTTCCCCTTGCACGGTTTAGGGCCTTTTCACCCACGGGCGGTAATAGGCTGCCCTCCTTCGAGTCACCGGGAGCTACCCGATGCTCGGTCAATCATATCTAGCCCATATGTGTGATCACAGTATCAAACATCACATTCATTTATTTCCCACAATGAATATCATCATCATCATCAATCATACATCACACATATGGCTCATCGTCATATATATAATCATACAATAACCCACTTATCCATTTATCATCATTAACATCATCGTCAATCATTTCTACAAGCGTAGTCATCACTCGTATACTCCATGCATTTATCGTCAAGTAATTATTCACATTATGAGGCCAATTGGTTCATTATCATTGTCATATATCTCATTATGTGTTTTATGATGATACTCACATCATCCTATCAAGCCATGTATTGGTTATTACGATTCTAGCTCATCCGGCATACTAATACAACTCGCCTAGGTGTTCTTGTTCATGACCATGGGTAATTTGTGCCCTAACAACTATGTTTTATGTGTTTTAAGGAATATTGGGATTAAACTCTTGTTACTAGTGGCTAGCACACTCCGCACAAGCCATTAGATCCGCACGTTAAGGCTTATCGCTCCACCATAGTGGGTTCTCACCACACATACCATAAATAATACCCTTCGATCGTATCTAGTGGTATAAATGTGTATTACTATCCTTAATAACCCACAGTCATCCATCTATAAGCACAAGACCTAAAAATCCCAATTTATAAGTCATACGGGTAACTACGAAGCGGTTTCCACACGAATATCTAGGTATGCATGCTAAATCATGGAACTAGATGATCAATCATGTTGTAGGAGCGATAATCTATCAATATCTATCACTAATCTAAGAATTATCTAGCTCAAACCCCAAGAGATGCAAACAACACAAGATTTTGTTCAAAATCCCCTATTTGAGTGCAAGACTCTAATTCATCAATCAAACATTAAAAAAAACAAGTTTTGTACTAGTGTCCCCACCTTAGATAAGCCGAATCCGCAAGTTGATGAAGCGTAGAAGCCGTACTGCCCAAGCCTAAGTGTGAGAATCTGGACTCGCGACCCGAGAAGAAAAGAGAAGAGTCCTCGTTCTCGGTTTCATTTGAAAACATGCTTTATAGAGTCGCCAGTTTGTTTTTCAAGAAAACAAACAAAAAAATCGTACGAAGGACAATTCGAAAACGAATTATCTTTCATACATATGAAACCAGAGTTTTATTTTGAAAAATGACTTTGCTAGGGTTCGGGAACTACGTTACGAATTGGGAAGGTGTTAGGCACCCAATTCGCCCTTTCGGTCTCTTAATGGATCATGTATTTAATTCCTATTTTAGATATCTTGCAAGTAGTTTGAATAATTTTCAGAATAGTCCTTTCCGGATGAATTTGATTTAAGATGGTATTTTGAAATCGGACTCGAGCTTTGCGAGCGCCTACGTATTCATTCGTAGAATGAAATCAGAGTCTCGTAGTTCCATTCTTTTGGAAACTGTTTTTGTATTTTTGTTTGTTTTGAAAATGTGTCAAAACGGATTTTAGATTTCTTGTAAAACTTAGAAAGGACTTGATTTGAAAGCAATGAACTTCTTTGCAAGTTATCTACTTTTCTGTATTAAAAGTGAAATTAAATGCAGTACTGAAATTAAGGAGGGTTGTAGAAAATATACCTGATGCGCTTGAAGAAGAAATAAGAACCTTGCCTTGATTGCTCATTTCTCTCTCTAGAACTTTCTCTCTCTAGAAGTTATCTCTCTAGAACTCTCTCTTAGAATTCCTCTAAAATGACTCTCTAATAATTTTGACAGAGTTTCTACTTGCTAAAAACACTATTGAGTGTTGATGTCCCCAAATGGGAGCCCAAGGGTCCTATTTATAGCAAAAATCCCGCCAAAAACGCTCCAAAAGAGGCCAACCGCAAGGGGTAGCCGCAAGGCATGCGGCTGGGGCGTGCGGTTGGGTCGTGCGGCTAGGGCGTGCGGCTAGGTGCCAACCGTGCGGCTAGGGAAAGTACCAACCGTACGGTTGGGAGCCAACCGTGCGGCTAGGGAAAGTACCAACCGTACGGTTGGGAGCCAACCGTGCGGTTGGGGGGCGTGCGACTGGCTATCAAAAAACTCAATTTTTCTAACGGGGTGGTGCCCCGCACCCCGCGACCTAGGTCGATCCCCGTCCTAGTAAGCGAAGTGGCAATAAAGGTTGTGGTATATTCCTAACGCGCTCGAAAATCAGGATTTTTCCTAATGGCCTCTTGTATGCATGATGACTCAAGACTTAATGCGGGATGCTTGTTAGGTTCACACGAGAGTCGTGGATTGGGGTGTTCACAGACCCTCTCGTCCCGGGATTCTTGCTCACAAGGATTCTGGGACGATAATAAGAAGACGAAAATTCACGACTCTCACGTGAATCTTAACTGCTTGTTTTATTCATGAAAATCTGCGAATTGAATTGTACCCACATGGTAGGGGAATTTTGTGGTGCCTTGGGCAATGTAATCCACGGTTGACCTTCATCTTGGCCAAGCTATCTCTGATACATCAATATATTCTCCCTTCTACCCTCAGGGAATCCATCTCAGTCCTTCTTCATATTTTTCAAGCTTATCGATGTTTACCCTCAGCTTGTGGGATGCACCAATCTTACCATTTACCCTATGACCGGGCTATTCTCATGAATAGTTCTCATTCTTTGCAATGTATTTTGAAAAAGTTTTTGGAACTCAGATTCTTTTAGAATGACACCTTCTTGACTTCATCGTGATAAAATTTCCCATTCTTTTGGGGAAGAAGTGGTTACCAAGAGTAGCGGGGTTTGCTCCTATCGCACTATCTTGCTAGCATAACCATGTGGTAAAACTCCATATTTTTTGGGAGGATGTTATTGGTTACCAAGAGTGGTTGGGTCGGCACCTATCGCACCATCTTGCTGGCATAACCGAGGTTGTCTATCAGGAGATATTCCTTCATGATAGTTTTCCAAGAAATGGCACTCCTAGCCACCCTCAGAAGGAATGTCATATTAACGACTGCCAAGAGTGGGGGGTCTGCACCTCTCTCACCATCTTGATGGCACAGCCTGAAAAGGTCGAGTTAAGATTACCAAGAGTGATTAGTCCTCGCGATAGGACGTCATCTTGCTGACACAATCTGGGCTGACTTGTAAATTCCCATGGAGCGCATCCAAAAGGAGGAAGAAATGTATGATATGTTAGCGACTGCCAAGTGTGGGGGGTCTGCACCTCTTGCACCATCTTGATGGCACAGCCTGAAAAGGTTGAGTTAAGATTGCCAAGAGTGATTGGTCCTCGTGATAAGACGTCATCTTGCTGACACAATCTGGGCTGACTTGTAAATTCCCATGGAGCGCATCCAAAAGGGGGAAGAAAGGTATGATATATTAGCGACTGCCAAGAGTAGGGGGTGTGCACCTCTCGCACCATCTTGCTGGCACAGCCTGAAAAGGTTGTGTTAGAGACTACCAAGAGCAACGGGGTCGGCACCTGTCGCATTGTCTTGCTGACATAGTCTAAGGCTGAACGTCGGGAGATATTCCCTTATGACGGTTTCTAAGAAATGGTGCTCCTAGCCACCCTCAGAAGGTATGACATGTTAATGACTGCCAAGAGCGGCGGGGTTGGCGCCTATCGCATTGTCTTGCTGTCACAGTTTAGGGTTAGGATTGACTCCGTCAATAGGTACCTTCTTCAGAATCATATTATTCCATCAACTTTATGTCACATCATATAATTCGAGATATGTTCTTGAGAATATTTGTCCATATTTTTTCTTATCCTTCGATGCTTCTCCTTGGGTTGTCTCTGCTCTTGGCCGTTGATCACATATGCTTACTCATCTTGTGGCAAGAAAGTTATGCTAAAGAGAATATGAAAAGTTCAAGTGTTGCCTTTTTCAAAACATGTTTTTACCCTCAGTTTGACTCTTCTGCTGTCATCAAGAAATTGGGTTGGTTCTCTTTGAATCTCAGACTTTCGTGCGTAGTAGTCGACTCAATTTTCAACTCTACCCTCTGGCTTTTCTTCTTTGAACATGGGGATAAAGCTCTTCTAAAAATCTCAGTTCTTTCTCCAGTTACCCTCTGGCTTATCAAAGGAAGGTGCTGGTCCTGCATCATTTTCTGTTTTTTGATGCCCTTATTGCTCCCTCATTCTCATTATTGGGAATATCCGGCCCATTGTTTTGGCTTTCGGATCTTTCTTTTCTTTTTCTTTTTTTTTTCTTTTTTTTTTCAGACAGGAGCCTTACTCACCTAAGATGTAGCCCTCCGCCTTTTGGCACAGCTGTCACTCTTAGTGTGGCTCTCCCTGCTGATTTTTCTTCCTTTCTGTTTTTCTCACTTTCCTCACCTGGACCAACGGGATTTTCCCCTTTTCTACTTTTTCAATTTTTTCTTGTACCCGATTCCTCTTTTACACCTTCCTCTTTTGCCAGATTTGAACTGTGTCTAGGACTGATCATTCCTCAAAGCTCGGCTCCACCACAGATCTCAAAATTCAGCTTTTGGGCTTTGTATCTTACTTCGTCGTGCGTGTGTTAGTGGTTCTCAGTCTGTTCATCTTAGAAAACTAACCAGAAAGTCTTTCAGACGTCCAAGAAGTCAATTTTGCAAAATTTTTGTCAAAACTTTATTGATTTTGTTGTTTGGGATTACCCCCACTTGTTGTGTGACAAGGAACTTGTCATACAACAAGTGCCCAAACGACAAAGTGAGCTGGGCAACAAAAATGGCACCTTTTTCCATTTAAACTTTTAAACTTTTCATTCTCTTCTTAGCATATCTTCTTCTTGCTCACACACTTCCTGTTGGTCATGTATTTCGTGATGATCATCAGCCATGACCGTTTCTGTATGATGCGCCTTTCTTGATGACGAATGGGTATGTGTGGATTTTGAAAGACCCCCTGAGGTTGAACGGATATGATAAAGATTGATGTATCATCAGATAGCAGGGTGGCCGTTATTGGAAGGTCATTCGTGCTGTATAATGGAGCCTTTGCCACACAAGATTCGCCGACGCGTACGGGTATGTTTCAATTCAAATTTCTCGTTTAGAGAAAATAAAGTGAATATGTCGTTTATGCCAGAAACCATGAGACATGCATGCGATGTGGTGGGTCTGGTGGCCTTTTGCGCAATTTTGATTTATGAAAATATTTTTGCAAAGTTTTAAGATTTTAATATCACCCCCAGTTTAAAATACCCCTAATTTTCATATGAAAATAACACATGCGCCCCATCTTAGAATTTAACCGATGCTGGATTTTCTCCAAATTACCACTGAAATATAGAATGTACTTCTTTCTTCGATGAGAGGCTTCATTCCTGCGACGCATTCTAGCTTGATTAGGTTATTCCGCATCTTGATGATTATGCTTTGTTCATTTTGCAGGACTTCAGATGCATCAGTTGGGTTGTACATCTACCCTCAGTGAAAAGCTTCATCTGTACAACACGTTCTGGTTTGATTGGATTACTCCATGTCTTGATGGCTATGATTCGTTGTATTTTGTAAGGCTAATGCGAGAAAATGATGTCCAAGTATATCTTTGCATGACCGATCTTCATGTATCTTTGGTTACATTAGTCTGGGATAGATCAGTTGTTGTTGCCTGTGCCAACTGTCTGTATGAGGATGAAAGACAAGCCCTCTAGAGATACTATTTCATCAAAGCGACCACCTTTGGATGAGAATGTGAGATGAGTCTTTGAAGATGCCATTCCGTCAAAGTATCTGTGCTCATTCTTCAGTCGCATTCAGAGTTTGTATGTTAATCCATCGAAGTATTAGCCTTGAAATCTTCCCCCATAAACCTTAGAGCGGTCCTTATCCCCTGTTGTAACAGCACTCAGAGCTTTAATCTCATTTGAAACCTTATTTTCCAATGCATATTTAAAGTGATCCGCTCCCTCTTTCGCAATCTCCTTCGGAGTTTCAATCTTACTCGAAACCTTGTAGCTCAAGTATCTTCACTGGGTTCTTCTGTCTCAAGAGTAATTCATACTGCCCCCGTACCCTTTACGTGTCAGGTTTCTCTTTGAAAAATTTCCTTGGAATTATTATATTTATGTAGTATGGGTGTTTTCAAGCTCAATTTTATATATTACTTCATGAAAATGTTACTGCTTTGTAATGTGCATTTTATTCATGAAAGTGTTGGTTATTATATAACATACTTTATGCGCAATTTACCCCCAGACCCATGCAAATGCAAATGCAAAGATCGTTCTTTCCGAGAATCTGGCAATTATAAAGGGTAATTCATATTTTGTTTTGTTTCAGCTGAGAGAAATCTTAAAACAAATTTGCTCGAGATCTTTATCAAGATTTGTCCTTTTCTCCACACCTTACCATATGATTTTCTCTTTGCCAATCCTTTATTGCTCCTCGATCTGACTTGTGCCTTTAAATGAACTATTCTTCCAATCCTTCATTATCTTATCGAGGGTGAATGAGATTTTTTATTAGAATAGACCGGGCCTGATATCACTTCTCAGGTTGCCTACGTTCCCCAATGTTTTAACATTCCAAAAAATAATCCAATATGGGGCTCAGGTCTTCGTAGTTCATGTTTACAAATGACAAACGACAAATCTTCGATCACTGTTTTTCAAATTCTCCACCACTGGTTACAAATCTTCACTCTCTAGCTACCAATCTTCAATCACTGATGGTTTTGAGGAGACGGGTCTACTATCATTCCTGCTTGGATAAGGTCCTAAATAGCATGCCGAAGAGCCATACAATTGTCGGTCGTGTGTCCCACATTCTGATGGTATTCGCATGTTTCATTGAGGTTCCAATTAGTGGGAACTGGATTGGGTATCGGCCGTGGGTTCATCGGATAGATCATTCCTACATCCTTCAACTCCTTGTATACTTTACTTAATGGACCTGGTAGTTGTGAGAAATTCCTTTTCATGTGTCTGACTCGGTTTAGCCCCCTATTGTTGCTGTAATCCTGGTATCCTGAAGGAGAAATGTTGGTGACTCTGGCGAAAGGATTGGCAGAATAGTTAATATTGCTCTGAACAAAAGGTTTGTATGTCGAAATCTGGTTTGCAGCCGGGGTTGAAGCTTTCTTGTATTGTGCACTTAACTTTCTTGCTTCAACTTAGTTAGCCAATTCTTTTTCTATCTCATTTCCCACGTGTAACAAGGCTTTGAAACGGCCAAAGAATTGGTGACCCATCTTATTTCGAATTTCTGCTTTTAGATTCTTGACGATCATTCCCAATTGCTCCTCTTCGTCCATCCATTCCACCATTTGTGCAGCGAGTGCCCTCCACCTTGTGACAAATTCACTCAAATTTTCATCATCTTTTTGTTTTGCCATTTCAAGATGCTTGCGAGTGATATTTAATTCCTCGTTCGTCTTGTATTGGGCAATGAACTCATTCACAATACTAGTCCATGACTGCACCCGATGTTTCTCTAATCCCAGGAACCAACTTTGGGCTGGACCGGCTAGAGTTAAATGAAATGAGTTAGCTAACTCAGCCTCATCTATATCGTAGATCTTCATTGCCCGTACAGAGGATTTTAAGTGCAACTCTGGTGGCGTTGTTCCTTTGAACTTCTCTATTGCGGGCATCTTAAACCCAACTGGATAATGAGCTTCTGGGTATAGATTATAGCTCTGGAGTTGCGTCAGGTCATTTGATCCCTCGGCTACCTTCTGAGTTAAAGCCTTCAATTGTTCCTTAAGCTCATCTATAGCTTTATTCCTTTTCGGAACCACCTCTTGTGGAAGACTAGCATCACCCTGCACACTCACCGGACACAGAATAGGGTCGTAGTATGGATCATGATAAGGATGATGTGGTGGTTGCCATTGTTGAGCATGTTGGGCTGCTTCGGGTTGGACTTCTTGGTGTAGCCAATTCTCGATTGGATCAGGTCGCCTTTGTGGTTCAATAGGAGTTGGAATCTCGGAGTGAACAGATAATGGCGCGGGTGGTACTGGTGGGGCCTCTTTTATTGGCCCATTCACAACTGGTTGACCATTAATAGATGGCGGCATAGGTGGTGCAGGCGGTGTCCCTTTTGTTGGCTCATTCATAACCCGTCGACCTCTGTCTATCTCCTCCAGCCGAGCCTTGGTGGTTCGTTGATCATCTACTAGCAATGCTAGGCTCTTGCTAATGTCCCCAAGCATTCGGTACATCTCTTCCGGGGTTGGTATAGTTATAGCATCCAACCCTAATACAATGTTTGTTGGATCCACAGAAGTGTGCCCTGGCGGCATTCCCAGATTAATATTCGGTTGAGGCACCCCTTGATTTTGGTAGGAAGGACCCGGTGGCAGATCCACTACAGCGAAAGAGTTTCCAGTGACCCTATTCGAAGTTTGTGGCTGTTGGTGTTCCATATCAGCTGTTGTATCCGGTCGAACCAATCTACCAGTGATATCTCTTCCGGCTCAAATGGAAGCCAGCTCAAATATAAGTCTTCCGAAGGAGAAAAGGACAAATCCCAATGCGTATAGAATATTTCCCGGAAACAAAAGAAAATATGAACTTTTAATACTTGCCAGATTCTCAGAAATACATCGATCGAGACGACGCTAAACACACAAAAAGTTTTCTTTAGGTGAGATCGAAAACAGACCAACAGCGACAACTTGAGAGCTCCATAAAGAGGTAGGGTAGGAACAGAATTCCATGGGTTCCCTGGCCGTCTATTAATTTTTGAAAATTCATTTTGGAAAAAGTTTTCAGAAAAATCATTTGAAAACATGGGAAGTTCTCTCCTCATGGGTTGCTTTATTCATGGAATCAGGGCCTTCGCTCACTAGATTCTCACGACTGTCGGTCATTAAAATAATGCAGAAAAACTTTGTGTTCTAAGCTGACTCCTCTATATGCAAGCGTGGCTGAAGAGGGTAAGGTTTAAAGCTCCCTCCTATTTGGCAGGTCTTACGATATACCTCAAGAGCGCAGGTACGTGTAAGGACCTTTTGATATACATCCCGGGTACGTGAGTGTTCTCGTCACTCTATATACCTCGGTAAGTACTTGGCCAAGGAGAGTGGTCCCATGCGCTTTTGGCTAGTGTAGACTCGCAAGTCCACGGCCTAGTCACGACTCTGGTCCCGAGGTTAATAGGGTAAATTCACACACGCAAAAATGCATGATAGAGCGTGAGTGCGTGCAAAATAACAATATGGCAGTTCATTATTGATCAACGATTTATGATTTGTTATGGTAATTTACATAATTTTAATTATGAAAAAGATTTTCCTCATATAATTAGCAAATAAAGGAATCAGGGTATCCACCTAGATCGCTTCTATGTTATCATAAAACTAAGGCTTGCAAGACCTATATCTAATAAATAGCAGGAATTAAATATATGATCCATTATAATAGAGCTTAGTTCTCGACATCCCCAGCATAGTCGCCACTATGAGAATCCGGACTCGCGACCCGAGAAGAAAAGAGAAGAGTTCTCGTTCTCGGTTTCATTTGAAAACATGCTTTATAGAGTCGCCAGTTTGTTTTTCAAGAAAACAAACAAAAAAATCGTACGAAGGACAATTCGAAAACGAATTATCTTTCATACGTATGAAACCAGAGTTTTATTTTGAAAAATGATTTTGCTAGGGTTCGGGAACTACGTTACGAATTGGGAAGGTGTTAGGCACCCAATTCGCCCTTTCGGTCTCTTAATGGATCATGTATTTAATTCCTATTTTAGATATCTTGCAAGTAGTTTGAATAATTTTCAGAATAGTCCTTTCCGGATGAATTTGATTTAAGATGGTATTTTGAAATCGGACTCGAGCTTTGCGAGCGCCTACGTATTCTTTCGTAGAATGAAATCAGAGTCTCGTAGTTCTATTCTTTTGGAAACTGTTTTTGTATTTTTGTTTGTTTTGAAAATGTGTCAAAACGGATTTTAGATTTCTTGTAAAACTTAGAAAGGACTTGATTTGAAATCAATGAACTTCTTTGCAAGTTATCTATTTTTCTGTATTAAAAGTGAAATTAAATGCAGTACTGAAATTAAGGAGGGTTGTAGAAAATATACCTGATGCGCTTGAAGAAGAAATAAGAACCTTGCCTTGATTGCTCCTTTCTCTCTCTAGAACTTTCTCTCTCTAGAAGTTATCTCTCTAGATTTTCTCTCTCTAGAACTCTCTTTTAGAATTCCTCTAAAATGACTCTCTAATAATTTTGACAAAGTTTCTACTTGCTAAAAACACTATTGAGTGTTGATGTCCCCAAATGGGAGCCCAAGGGTCCTATTTATAGCAAAAATCCCGCCAAAAACGCTCCAAAAGAGGCCAACCGCAAGGGGTAGCCGCGGGGCGTGCGGTTGGGTCGTGCGGCTAGGGCGTGTGGCTAGGTGCCAACCGTACGGTTGGGAGCCAACCGTGCGGCTTGGGAAAGTACCAACCGTACGGTTGGGAGCCAACCGTGCGGCTAGGGAAAGTACCAACGGTGCGGTTGGGGGGCGTGCGGCTGGCTATCAAAAAACTCAATTTTTCTAACGGGGCGCTGCCCCGCGACCTAGGTCGATCCCCGTCCTAGTAAGCGAAGTGGCAATAAAGGTTGTGGTATATTCCTAACGCGCTCGAAAATCAGGATTTTTCGTAATGGCCTCTTGTATGCATGATGACTCAAGACTTAATGCGGGATGCTTGTTAGGTTCACACGAGAGTCGTGGATTGGGGTGTTCACACTAAGCTCCAACGCAAGCTCTAACGGAGGAAGAAGGTGGGAAAGATGATGAATAGTGAAGGAGAAAGCGATTCGGGACTCAAATCTTGGACGGGGGATGAGAGATGTGTATAATATCTGATCTCTCTCTCTCTAGAGCTCTCTAGACCCTCCCTTATTCCCTCTCTATGTTGGGTGCTCGAAAGTGGGGTTGTAGGGGTGTTAAATGGCTTAAAAACGGGTTAAAACGATTAAAACCGACTTCCAGGTGAACCATGATCGATCATGAACCCTTTTGGAACTCCTCTGGAGGACCATGATCAATCATGGCCTTCCATGATCGATCATGGAAGTCACTACATCAGCAACTGACTTTCTGAGCTCGAAACGGACCTCGAAACGGACGAATCTCGACTCAGCCCAAACATGAAAGTTGTAGAGGGCAAAGAAATGAAGACATGGCCATAAACGGAGAGTCATTTGGACATCAGATGAAGAAGTTATAGTCTCTCAAAGTTGGCTAGAAATTGACGAATCGCGAAAAGTCGAAATACGCGATTATTGCCTCGGTTTTGACCCGAACCACTCGAATCACTAAACGAACATTCACATGAGTGGAAGGAGGTTAATATGACCAATAAAGAGTGATAGAACATTACGAGGCTCTCTGAATGAGAAATTCACCACCCGAGCTGAATTAAGTGGACGAATGAAAGCAACCACGACGAAACGAAAGAACGGGGTGTTACAACTCATCAGTAGGGGCAATGTTCACACAACGTTTGCTGAAAACAAGAATTGAGCAGGCAATATATTATCTAAACAAAAAGATTTTTCTGGGAGAACGAAATTACATGGCTTTAGAGAAATCATATGCTTCGTTGGTTTGGGCCACCCAAAAGTTGCGGCATTACATGTTGGCTTTTTTCGTAATTTTAATCTCTCGTATATATCCCTTACGATACTTGTTCGAGAAGCCGGTATTGACTAATAGAATGGCTAAATGGGTATTTTTGCTCTCGGAGTTCGATATCTCATACATAACCTAAAAGGCTGTCAAAGGGCAAGTCATAGCAGATCACCTAACTGGAAACCCTATCATCGATATCGAGCTAGAGGAATTTGAATTCCCCGATGAGGGTATCATGGAGACTACGAAAAATGACGAATGGAAAATGTACTTTGATGGTGCTTACAATCGAAATGAAAACATAATCGGAATTTTATTGATCTCACCAGATCAGACCCATGCCCCCATGTCTTTTCGCTTAGAGTTTCCTTGTACTAACAACATCGCGAAATACGAAGCTTGTATCGTCGGGTTAGAAATCGCTTTACCAAAAAAGGGTTTACAAGATCCGGGTATTTGGGGACTCTGCCCTCATTATTCATCAGATTCTGAAAAAGTGGAAGATCAAAGAGGAAAAACTTGTACCATTTTTAGCCCAACTCGAAGAAACTTCTGAGAAATTTGATTGTATTGAATTATTCTATATCCCAAAAACGCAGAACAACTTCACTGATATGGATAAAGCCACCAAATATGGTATGGTATTATGATATCTGGCAACTACTTAAGCACAATGAATACCCACCAAATATGGATAAAGCCACTCGAGTTGCACTTTGCTGACTCGCATCCCGATTTATTATTTGTGCCGAAAAATTATACCGACGAAATGATGATGGTATACATCTTCAGTGCCTCGACGAGGAAAGTCTCGGGCAATGATGGAACAAATCCATAGTGGAGAGTGTGGCCCACACATGAGCGATCATACACTGGCACGAAAGATAGTTCGTCAAGGGTATTATTGGTTAACAATGCCGAAAGATTGCTTTGAATATGTCAAAGGCTGTCATCAATGTCAAATATACGCCGAAGCACAGAAGCTCCCACCAAAAGAATTGTATCCTATGATATATCCTTGGCCATTTTCCATCTGGGGTATCGATATAATTGGTAAGATCTCACCAAAAAGGTAGCAATGGGCACGAATACATCTTCGTTGCTATCGATTACTTCACCAAATGGGTTGAAGCTGAATCCTACAAAGATTTAAATGCCAAAAAGGTAGCCCAGTTCATTCAACACAACATCATATGCCGATACGGAGTACCCACATGAAATCGTATTCGATAATGGTACACATTTTGAAGGTGAAGCTAACGAAGTTATGGAGGAATACGAAATCAAACGCCACAAATCCTCCCCGCACCGCCCGCAAACTAATGGGGCTATTGAGGCTGCTAACAAGAATTTAAAAAACATTATTACCAAGATGGTGAAATCCGGCAAAGATTGGCCCGAAAAACTTCCATATGCACTCTGGGGTATCGTACCACTGAGAGAGTTTCTACGGAATCAACGCCTTTCTCCCTCACATATGGAATGGAAGCAGTTCTACCAGTTGAAATGGAAATACCCTCTTTACGGGTTATCTTGGAAAATCAAGTCACTGAAAATGATTGGATAATGGCACGATACGAGGAATTGGCAATGATCAATGAAAAAAGGTTAAAGGCTTCATACCAACATCAAGGGTACCAAAAGCGTGTCGCGAAAGCCTTTAATAAGAAAATTCGTGTTAGAGGCATCATAGTTGGAGACTTGGTGCTCAAAGAAATCCGAGAACCAGCTTGAAAGCCACGATGAAAATTCTCGCCAAAATGGACAGGCCCTTACATTGTCACTAAGATACTATCCAGGGGTGCCGTTCTCCTTACCGATATTGATGGCCAAGAATTAAACTCTCTAGTCAACCTAGATCGATTGAAGAAATATTATTAGTAGAATTGTACACATGAACTACGAAGACCTGAGCCCCGAAAGAAAAAAAATTTCAGGGAAACGTAGGCAACCTGAGATAAAATTTCAAGCCCGGTCCATTCCTTATAATAGTATTGATTTGTTTCAAGACAGAAAGGGATTTTCCATATAAGACAAAAGAAAAATAGCCAACAATAAACCCACTTACATCCCTTCCTACATCATTTTTCCTATCCACTATCTACACCCAAAATGCTTTCAAGAAGAAGCCATCCGTAAAACCTAACCATCCACAAAAACCCATCAATCAGTAGCAGAGTGCAAAATCTTCTCCCTCTCGAAGGCATGATATGAAGCAAGAACGGTCTCATTTGTCACCAAAGTATTTGCATACCTAAACCATCTTATCAGCATCAGGTCATACTCAATGGTCTGACGAACTCGACGCCATATATGCAACACCACATCGGACCGTGTCACCTGGGTAGTACCAAACTCCGCACCATGAAATCGACGAGTATAACGAGAAGACCACAAACCTCGTAGAGTCATCTCTAATCGTGGGGTAATTGGGAGAGCAATAGAAGATAAGTCTCTCAAAGGTAGAGGAACTCTGAGAGGGACGTTGAACTGCCTAATCAATCGCCCCGGTATGTAAAACGATGTCTCCCTCAAGCCACGAAATCGAAGGTAGTTTTGCCCACCCATGCTCATAATCATGGTCCTCAACCTCCACCATGGAACATCCTACTGAATGACAGAGGCCAACTCTGAGAACTGAATAGTCCAGTCAAAAGATGTCTGACGAGAAGACCTAGCATAATCATACCTCAGAAAGAAATCTCAGGTGTCCCAAGGCAAGCACGGCTCCATAAATCGAAACCTCTCCGTCAGCCACATGTATAAAGAAACGGGTTACCCCAAAATACCTCACTCTGACCCTGTACCATCGCATCCAAACCATTTAACGTCTCCGCTAATAGAATCGGAGTCACCAAATGTCGATGCCTAGCCTCCGATACAACTCAAACAATCAAGGGGTCAACCAAAATAACATCTCCCGTAACCAACAGCATATGAGAAAAAGCACAAAAGAGACATACCACAGTCCGTCCTGAATAAAATGCTTGGTCATCACCCTGTTATGTGAAGAACTCCACTATCTAGCCTAGGTGGAGCTGTCCCTCTACTATCATAGATCTACACTCGCCCTCTCGCAATCCCAAGAAATCCGCTAACATAACCCAGGGGTTCCTGCTATATCTCAAAGAAGCTAGTGGCCAAGCTACATCCTTCCGCATCAGTACAGTGAACTCCCCAATAGTCGGACACAGCTCCTCCAAACCGATACGGAAGCAATGATCCTCCGGGTCCCAGAAATCCACTATCCCTCGTAAGAAGGACCAGTTGATCTCATAAGTACACCAACGATGCAAATGGCTGAGATCACCTAGTTCAGACCACAGTCAGCCTCAGCTAGAGCAAGCTAATCGGTCAAGAGGGTAAAGGCAGGACGGGTGCGGAAAGATGACATACTTACAAGAAGAAGAAGGGAAGATTTTTTGTAAAGGAAATGATGGAATGGATAAGATGTGAAGGGAAAAAAAGGGCAAATTCGCGTATTATTTATAGCACACTGTGCATGCCAACCGCACGGCTGGACCCCAACTGTACAACTGACTCCCAACCGTCCGGTTAGCAGCCAATCGTATGGCTACCCCTTGCGGTTGGGGGGTGCGGTTGGCCCTTACCCTTATTCAAAATTTCTGACTTTTTTGAAACTTTTTACAATCTGTCATGACGAAGATATTGCTAGACATTATTTAAGAAGAACGATCCATCATTTGTATGCATAAAGGTTTGATAATTACTTGCAACATACGTACTTAACCATTTTTGCAATCAAATCCACAACAATTTTGTCACATTCTCATATTTCAAAACATTACACACAAAAATACTTTCTTCCAAAATAAATACTTCATTTATTAATAATTGAAACCCAATCACACTAATTTATAACTTAAAATAACCAACTTGTTCATAAAAAACAAAACAAATACATCTAAATTAAAGAATATTTTATCAAAAAACCTAAACCGGAACTAGAACCATCTAAAACCATCATGAAAACTCTAACGTTGCGTGGAAGGAGGAGGATCCATCGTATGCGGGCGCTTCGCCTTTGTTTCACCAACGCCCTCCGCCGGACTTTCTGACGCTGTACAACCACGACCTTGAGGTGGAGGACTGAGCCTAAATGTCCGAACCGACTATTGAACAGACTGAGAAGGCACCGCCGATCGGGAACGTGAGTGAGATGGATGTTAGGTAGCTATCACGTCACCTGCCAAGCATCGGCTGTACTTCCCCATGTACTCCGTCGGGAAAGGAACTGCGAAGGTCAACAACCCGTAGGCGTTGAAATAGCTCCTCAGCAACTCCGTCACCTCCCGAAGCCGGAACAAACCCATCTGTCAAAAATAGTCATATAATCCATCACTATTTATAAACACTGCATATATACTAAACTTTTTAAGAGTAAACTACCCTAATGGCCCTCAAACTATTGGCCTAGTGTCACTTTGGCCACTAAACTAAAAAACGCGTCATTTTGGCCCTTGAACTATTAGCGAGTGTCAGTATGGCCCTTCTGTTCACATTTTCAGTTAAGTTTGACAGAAATGAGGGGCAGTTTCTGTAGGGAATTAGGGCAGCAAACATGCATCGCATACAAAAAATTTCTGCACTAATCATTAAACCCTAGGATCTACACTGTTCAATAAAATCGACAGAAGACATACCTTGTATGAGATTTCGAATTAATGCAACGAAAACGGTGGATAAGATTCTTCAGTTGTTGTCGTCCTAGCGTAGAAAATACGACGCCTCTACGGTATGCACACACGAACGAGATCAGATCCTTGCTTGGTGTACTAGCGTCGTTTAGGGTTCTCTCAACTATTTCGTATTTCTTGCCTCTAGAACTCTTTTAGACGGCCAAGAAGAACAAAGGTTTCCCTTTAAAGGGGAACCCTAGTGAGAACCCTAAGCAACAAACGAATTAGGCCCAAGTCCAACTTGGTCCGTTTTAATTCGTTTTTGATCCAACTCGTTTTAGTGTGCGACCCTGTAGGTTTATACTCTTTGGCAGTATAATTAAAAGCCCGTTTTATTATACGAATAGTAAGGAGTCTCTAGTAAAACATTACTACTACCCAAAGGGTATAAAGGTCAAAACGACACAACCTTAAATTGATATCCACATATTAACTCCTTTTGTCAACCGATATCTAGATTGAATACAAGACTAGGCAAGTGTCATTCTTGTATAGTTCAATCTTTATTTCTTGATCTCTAAGTATAATTAATCTAATACAAATGACACCTCATTTGTGCATGGCCATGTAAATATTAATTATACTTATCAAGGGGCCCAAAGATATCTCTCTCATTATATGAGAGTGACAAATCCCATCTTGATCAACCACATACCTCTACATAGTTTATAGTATGCTTGATCATCATCTTTATAATTACTCGGTCAAGAGCAACATTTGATGATGCCTGACATGCTATTCCCTATGTTAGTAACCATGACGATCTCAGGTCTGAGGATAATACGATATCACAAATGGGGAACATCACTAGTGACATTATGTAACACTCCTCACAGTGTCCCTAAAGCGGGTCGGTCCAATACTTTGTTCCCTAACAAGTATCAGTGTGTTCAGCTTGATATCTCCATATCCATGACTTGTGGAACATAGTCATCAGCTGACCCATACTCTAATCATTATATCAATGCGATCCTAGGTTATTGACACATGATTAGGGACATCTAAATAATATTATTATAACATTACTAGCATCCCACAATCAAGTCACGTACTTGATGAACTAGTATTAATATATATTATTTACAAGAGAATATAAAGTAAAATGAAATAAACTTTATTAATGACAATAAGCATAAGATATCCAAGTACAAATCATAATCTATGAATAGTTTTAGGACATATCTCTTTCAGTTTCGTCATTTTAATTATTATTTTTTAAAAAAATTAATTTAATTAGATATGTTATTAAAAAAACAAAAGAAAAAAGAAAGAGAGAAAGAAAGAAAGAAAACGGAAAGAAAAAACAAAAAGAAAACCAAGGAAGAGAGAGAGAGAGAGACGAAGATGAAGAAACCTTTCACCATCTCCGGCCACCTCCATCTCCATCTCCGGCCACTTCCCTACCTCCCCACCACAAACCCAACCATCCACCATTGCCACCTCCCCTCCTCCATCTTCGGCCACTTCCTACCTACCCACCACAAACCAAACCATCCATCACCGCCATCTCCCGACCTCCATCTCTGGCTGCCTCTTCTTCCTTGCCAAATTATCTCCAACCTCCCTTCTTCTCCCCAAAGCACGCGCGTTAGCTCTCCACCAAATTTCAATATATATATGTATATCCCCAAATTTCTCTTTCTCACGCAATATATATCCCCAAATTTCTCTCTCTCACACCCCTCATTCCGCACCAACCCCCTTTATCTCATAAACTACAAGACCTTTCTTTCAATCAAGGAAAAGCTCGTGAAACCTCTAATTTTTTTTATGCTTTAATGTTTGTGGGTTTGTTTTGTATTTGATGTTGTTATTTGATTTGATACGATTCTTTGAAGTATGCATTTATCAATTGAGTTGGGTTCTTTATTATTAAGTTAAAAAACAGTGTAATATTTTGTTTAATCTTATATGGGTTGAATTTTGATCTCAACTTTGCTTATTTCTATATATTAATTATGCTCATGGATGATCTTCTTTATATATGTATGAAATTATGAATATAGAGTAAGATTTTCACTCATTTGTATACATAATAACTCTATATATATATGCACACACTAGATTTTGTTTTTTTAATAAAATATCTAATTAAATTTATTTTTTTAAAAAAATAATTGAAATGACGAAAATGCCCCTCATTTCCGTCAAACTTAACTGAAAATGTGGATGGAAGGGCCATACTGACACTCGCTAATAGTTCAACTGCCAAAGTGGCGCGTTTTTCAGTTTAGTGGCCAAAGTGACACTAGGCCAATAGTTTGAGGGCCATTAGGGTAGTTTACTCACTTTTTAAACTTATAAGGATCATACCTCCTCGTCTGAGACATGAGCCAAAGCACCCATCTGCTCGTCATCCACAGGCACGTCAGGGATCCGATATTGCTTCAGCAGGACGGAATCCATGTAAGGAATCTCCCTCGGATACTCGGGAATCGAATGCGATGTCGATGCACCGCTAGCCTGTGATGGACCAGCCTCAGCTCCACCAACTTCTCCACCTGCCGGGGGGATATCCTCCTCAGACTCTTCCAATCCTCTCTGACTCCGGGGCCACCTCTTTCCCCTTCCCCTTGTCGCCTCCCTCACCCACTAATGTTTGACCTATGCCAACATCCGCTCCTAATCGAGACGCAAACTCTCTTATTTCTCTGAAAACAATGCCACAAGTAGCACCCAATGATGGAGTAGATAATGAGTAGGGCCTCAAACCAATAGACCCGGCTCTAGGAGACCTAACATGAGTACGCAACAACGGCGAGAAGGAAACATGCTGAGCCCAATCCATATCCCCCGAACCATAGATGGGCGATGAACTCGATACGGACCCGCGTCCCGAAGACCCCCGTCCCTTCGGCGTCCGTAACATCTCCACCACCTGCGCTACCATCTTCGCAAACATCTGAGGAGTCCTCCCTGACATGGCTGGTGGAATGGGCAGCCTCGATATCGGACTCCTCCCCCTGCTCAGACTCCTACCTCCTCTCACCCCTCTCCCCCGACCGGGTGATACAGCCGCTGCTGCAGGTCCTCCCCCAGCCACTCTAGGCTCCATAGGCGCGACCCCACCATTCCCATTCCCCAATGGCACCTCCTCCGATGCCTCCTCGTCCTCCCCCTCTACTGGCTGTGGCTCTAACTCTCTTTCCCCATTTGGATCCTCGTCATCCGAATCCGCAATACCTTTAGCCAGTCTGTTCGAGGCCGGCACAGGCTAATGCGGCACCCGCTGATATATGTATAGCTGTCCTCGGATGAACAGCGGATCCCCTCCAATCGCCACATACCTCGTGTAAAACACTCGTCTGCGCACCCTCTTCATCTCCCTCATCAAGTACCAATCCGTGAACAACTCATAATTCCCCTCCACTAGAAAACCCTCACATGGAACCCCAGCCATAAACGCTGCTCGCTCCTCCATAGACAACAAACCCGGCCTCCTCATCGCAGCTGGAGTCCATGCCGGCACCATCTTTCCAAATGTTGGGGTATGCTGCAGGATCACCCACTCCCCCAAGTAAAATGCCACTCCATACTCGTGTGAGAAAAGTCATCTCGAATGTGCCACCGCGAACTTATCAGCATACCCTACTGCTGGGTCACGAACACAGGCCATAGGCTCCACTGTACCTGTTATGTAACAATACAATAAGTTAAGTTTTTTACAAACGTTACTACTTAATTTAATTTGATCAATTTCTTATACCTGCTCGAACTGAAGCCCGGACACGTCACCAGCACTTAGATCCGGTGTCAAATACTCGTATACTCCAACGACGTTCCCACTATAAAATCGCCGGAATAAGGGAAACTCATCAGCATGTTGAGTGGGGTGCAACTGAATCTGCCCAATACCCTGCTGAGTATGAGCTATGAACCACATCTGTTACAAATCATCATATCTTTATTAACAACACATATTTTATTTTTAAAGAAAAATTGCAGATATAATTTAACAAAAGTTACCTCCCAAAGTGTGACAAGCCCGCGATGGTTGAGCTCCATATGACGACACACCAAATTCATCGACTCGTACAAAACTGCCATCATGTATCTGCCCCATGCAAATGTGTACAGCTGGTCGAAAAACCTCAGATACGGCAACCACCATAGCCGCAGGTTGTCTCCACCACGTGCGTAAAAGAAGTCATGCAAAACCAGTTGTGAACATCCCAATCCACGACTCTCGTGTGAATATAACTTTTCTTAAAACGGGCATATTACATTTAGTCCTGAGTCGTCATGCATATAGAAGAACGTTAGGAAAGACTCCAATTTTCGGACGCGTTGGGAGTCTGAGATAACCTTTGTTGCCTCTTCGCTTGCTAGGACGGGTTGGGAGTGTTTATGTGCATTTTTTAGAGCCATCCGCAACCCCCAACCGCACGTACCAACCGTACGGCTACCTGCCAACCGTGCGGTTGGCACCCAGCCGCACGCCCTAGCCGTACGCCCTGCAGCTACCCCCAACCGCACCCCCTGGGGCTACCCCCTGCGGTTGGCGTCTTTTGGAGCTTTTTTGGTGAAATGTTTGCTAAAAATAGGACCCTTGGGCTCCCATTTGAGGACATCAACACTCATTAGTGTTTTTAGTAAGAGGAAACTCTGTCCAAATTATTAGAGAGTCTATTCTTTTGGAGAATTTCTAGAGAGAGAGTTAGAGAGAGAAAGTTGGTGAGAGAAGGTTTTAGAGAGAGAAAGTTAGTGAGAGAAAGCTTTAGAGAGAGAAGGAGGCAATCAAGGTGAGGTTCTTATTTTTTCTTCAAGCGCATTAGGTACGTCTTTCTATAACCTTCCTAAATTTCAATACCGCATTTAAATACCAGTTTTAATACTGAAAATTAGGTAACTTGCAAAGAAGTTCACTGCTTTCAAAATAAATCCTTTCTAAACTTTACAAGAAATCTAAAACCCGTTTTGACACGTTTTCAAAACAAACAAAAATACAAAAACAGCTTCCAAACAAATGGAACTACGAGACTCTAATTTCATTCTACGAATGAATACGTAGGTGCTCGCAAAGCTCGAGTCTGATTTCAAAATACTGTTTTAAATCGAATTTATCTGAAAAGGACTATTCTAAAAACTATTCAAACTAGTTACAAGATTTCTAAAATAGGAATTAAATACATAATCCATTAAGAGACCAAAAGGGCAAATTGGGTGCCTAACACCATCCCAATTCGTAATGTAGTTCCCGAACCCTAGTAAAAGTATATTTTTAACTATAGTTTCAAACATATGAAAGATAATTCATTTTCGAATTGTTCTTCGTACGATCTTTTGTTTGTTTTCTCGTAAAACAAACTGGCGACTCTATAAAATGCGTTTTCAAAGAAAACAGAGAGCGATGACTTCATGGGTAGGGGGTCCGGATTCTCACACCAGTAATAGAAAGCACCGTGACAGTTGTCTCACCTCCTGACGCGCCATCGGCCCATCTCCAAACCGCTCACTCTCGGCCTCTATATGATGAACCATCGTTGTGTGGGGGATCCCATCCGCCACAATCTGACTAGGCCTCCACCCTAATGCCGCTCCCATACCATCAAGAGTGATTCGCACCCGTGAGTTGGGGGCCAACGCCTCTCCACCAAATGGCAACCCAGTCAAAACGAACACATCCTTCGAGGTCAATGTCATCTCTCCCCAACTCCAGTGGAAGGTGTGCGTCGTATCCCACCATCTCTCTTCCAAAACCATCGGCAAGCTCATTGAACGCTGAAACTCCCCACCCGGCAATATCTCTATAAATCGCCCAAACGAGGTCGCACTCAGATAAGCCCTCATCAACGGGGGTAGCTGGTCTTGTAGCTTGGGCGCCGCACATGTGATACCACGGCAACGACCAATCCTCTGCTACATCGCAGATTTTAAATAAATTATATGGTTCATTCTTTAACAGTTCTTAAGCTAATACCACGTAATATTTATTTTTGAAAAATACACTATGCTAAGTATATCTACCATGGCGAGTAATTATTAAATCTATCACATTTCATGCATATCATGTCATTGCATTTTTGCTAAAAATATCACTTGAGTAAACTACTAGAAATCAAAGCATACCCAAGTCCGGTGACGGATCTCGTGTGCCGCAAGCTCCATCAGCAGCCACTCCCGCCCCTCTCCCAGCGAGATTAATGGCACATCACAGTACATCGCTCGCTGTAGTGACCCATCCGCCCCCAGTGGCCCCTCCCAAGCCACACCATCCCAGTCGTCATGATGTGGCGCACAGATCAGACGCCCATCTACAATAGAGGTAATAGCCTCCACCTCATCACTCGAAAGATGCTCCGGCGCCTCCCCGCCCTCTGGCGGACCCCCCATCATCATGAAAACAAATATCGCCAAAAGTCTCGCAAATGCCATCCCTAACGCTAATAGAGAACACTCGCTAAATGTTTCTGAAAACGGAAATTTATATGTTAGAGAGAGCAATCGCAAGTGGAAGTGAAGAGAAATGATCAAAACAGTGGCCTACTTATAGGATTTTGTAGCCAGTCGCAGGCTAGCCAACCGTATGACTAGCTCCCAACTGTGCGGTTGGCTGCCAGTCGTACGGCTGGGGGGTATATACCCTGCGACTACCCCCTCAATTTTGACCAGATTTGACCACAAAAAAAAATGGGGGGACACAGACTATGAATTAACTTCTCCTGATACAAAGGACCAAGACTCACACACATGCACGAGATAGCTGATTAAAAACCAAAGTCTGACACTTTGAAGTCTGTGGAGGAACTGAAATTCACAAGGATGGATCAATTTTCCGAAAAGCTCAAATCCGATAGATATATGGGGAAGATATAAAAGAAGAATCGGGTACAAGAAAAAATTGAAAGAGTAGAAAAGGGGAAAATCCCATTGGTCCAAGTGAGAAAAGAGTGGAAAAACAGAAATGAATGAAAAATCGACAGGGAGAGCCATATTAAGAGTGACAGTTGTGCCAAAAGGCGGGGAGGGCTACATCTTAGGTGAGTAAGGCTCTTGTTTTGGTAAAAATATAAAATAAAACATAAAAAATAAAAAAAATAAAAATAAAAAATCCGAAAGCCAAAAATAAAAGGCTGGATAATCAAAAGAGGGAGCAATAAGGGTATAAAAAAACATAAAATGATACAGGACTAGCATCTTCTCTGTGGAAAAATCATAGGGTAGCTCAAGGATAATTGAGAATTCCAAGCAAAATTCTATCCCCATGATCAAAGAGAGTAAAACTGAGGGTAGAGAGATGCCAAATCCCGAAAATCCATGCACAACGGTTTAAAGGCTTCTAGGAAAAGTTGATTCAAAAGTTTAATTCCCGGTAACACCAAAGGTTAAAATTGAGGGTGGAATGAAAGAAAAGAAAAACTGCTATTCAAATCATAAGCAATTCTCTCTAGCATATCAATTTTTGAAAAATCAACAAAGCAGTGTTCGATTAATAAAGTTGAGACAACGAGACAGTCTCATGGAATTTTTTGAATTCTTCAGAGATAGGAATTCTTCGCATTCCCCACGATGGGAATTTCTTCGAAATCACTTTCCCTATGATGGGAAATAACGACTCCACATGTTCCCCATGAAGGGAATTTTTTGAATTCCTCAGAGATAGAAATTTTTTGCATTCCCCACAATGGGAATTTCTCCGAAATCACTTTCCTCACAAAGGGAAATAACGACTCCACGTGTTCCCCACGAAAAGAATTTTTTGAATTCCTTAGAGATAGGAATTCTTCGCATTCCCCAGGATGGGAATTTCTCCAAAATCACTTTACCCACGATGGAAAATAACGACTCCACGTGTTCCCCACGAAGGGAATTTTTCAAATTCCTTAGAGATAGGAATTCTTCGCATTCCCCACGCTGGGAATTTCTCCAAAATCACTTTCCCCACGAACAGAAATAACGACTCCAGATGTTCCCCATGAAGGAAATTTTTCGAATTCCTCAAAGATAGGAATTCTTCGCATTCCTCACGATGGAAATTTTTCCAAAATCACTTTCCCCTCGAAGGAAAATAACGACTCCACGTATTCCCCACGAAGGGAATTTTTCGAATTCCTCAGAGATAGGAATTCTTCGCATTCCCCACGATAGGAGTTTTTTCGATCCCCTTTCCCCACGAAGGAAAATAACCTTTACCGCACATTCTCCACGATGGGAATAACTTTTTCCACACATTCCCCACGATGGGAATCTTTTTCACATTTCACAAAGATGGAAATTTCTTCTTTTAGCACAAGTCCCCACGATGGGAATCACAATAAGACAAGAATCTATTTTTCACTTTTCCCCAGAAGATGGGAAACCTTTGAAACACTTTTTTGC
Organism: Lonicera japonica; assembly: GCA_021464415.1. NCBI lineage: Eukaryota > Viridiplantae > Streptophyta > Magnoliopsida > Dipsacales > Caprifoliaceae > Lonicera > Lonicera japonica. The sequence continues at coordinate 107,790 of JAKCWG010000542.1, forward strand.
AATAATCATCTGAACTCGGCGAAATGTCAAAACTCCCTGCACGAATTACTAAAAATCCAGTATGCCGAGGGTAGAAATGCGCCACTAAGGGTAGGCGAAAAAAAAGACCGATGTATCATGTAGCCTAGACGAAAGGAAATGGGCGATCATGGATTGCATCGCCTTAGAATCAACGAAATTCACGTGCTAGAAGGGTATATTTTGATTCAAGTATCAATACATTGAGATTCACACAAGAATCGTGAATCGTTGTCTTTTTATCGTCCTAGAATGCTTGCGGACAAGAATCCCAGGACGAGAGGGTCTGTGAACACCCCAATCCACGACTCTCGTGTGAATATGATTTTCATACAAAATAAGCATCTTGCATTTAGTCCTGAGTCATCATGCATATAGAAGACTGATAGGAAAGACTCCAAGTTCGGATCCGATGAAAGTCTTATACGACCATTGTTGCCTCTTCGCTTACAAGGACGGGGATCAGATAGGATACAACCGCAGGCCCTAGCCGCACGCCCCAGCCGTAAATACCAACCACAAGCCTTAGCCGCAGGTCCCAGCCGTACGTACCAACCGTAGGTCCTAGCCGTACGTAACAACCGTAGGTCCCAGCCGCACATACCAACCGCACGCCCCAGCCGCACGTACCAACAACACGCCCTAGCCGCAGGTCCCAGCGGCTGGCTTCTTTTGGAGCGTATTTTCGCAGAATTTCTCTATAAATAGGACCCTTGGGCTCTCATTTGGAGGCATCAACACTCAATAGAGTTTTCAGAAAGGAGAAACTCTGTCCAAATTATTAGAGAGTCTTTTTAGAGAATTTCTAGAAAGTTTTAGAGAGAGAATTTCTAGAGCGATAAAGTTCTAGAGAGAGAAAGTTCCAGAAAAAAGAAAGGAGCAAGCAAGCGATCCTCGTTCTTCTTCAAGCACATCAGGTATATTTTTCTACAACTCTCCTGAATTTCAATACTGCATTTAAATACAAGTTTTAATACAGAATGTTAGATAACTTGCAAAGAAGTCCACTGCTTTCGAAACAAGTCCTTTCTAAATTTTACAAGAAAACTAAAAATCTGTTTTGACACATTCTCAAAACAAAACAAAAATACAAAAAAAGTTTCCAAAACAATGGAACTACGAGACTCTGATTTCATTCTACGAATGAATACGTAGGCGCTCATAAAGCTCGAGTCTAATTTCAAAATATCGTTTTAAATAAAATTCACCTGAAATGATTATTTTGGAAATGATTCAAACTTCTTGCAAGATATCTAAAATAGGAATTAAATAAATGATCCGTTAAAGAGACCGAAAGGGCAAATTGGGTGCCTAACACCTTTGCAATTCGTAACGTAGTTCCCGAACTCTAGCAAAATAAGTTTTCAATTAATCTCTGGTTTCAAACGTATGAAAGACAATTCATTTTCGAATTATCTTTCCTATGAATTTTTGTTTGTTTTCTCATAAAACAAACTGGCGACTCTGGAAACGCGTTTTCCTTCAAAACAAGAAAAAGAAGAAACCCAGAGAAGTACGGGTCGGAGGCCCGGGTTCTCACATAAATCAATATTTTATTTTTTGGTGCTACTCTATTTTATTCAAAGTTATATTAGTTATGGTATTGTTTTGTCATTGGTCAAATGACTCAAAACATAACATAGATAGGGTATTTATAGTTATGGAGTCTTTGATTAGTTATTTACCCTTCATTTTTCTTTGTTTTATTATTATCTTATCATTCAGTTTGTGTCCTTATATGCCCTCACATGGGGAGTTTGCAATATACAATTATTAACACATTTCTCCCATTCTACTTTCCTCTTTATACATTCTCTCATGTATAACTAACTTAAATACATATACAATAATTTAGGGTTATAAGGTGGTTTTCATATTAGTTTAGACTCATTTTGTCTAGTTCTACTATGTATATTTGAACACAAGTTGTGTGTTTAGGTTCATTTGGATCTTATTCCATAGTTCTTATTTCGTTGAGGTGCGAGGGAATATCCCGTCTCTGGGAGCTCTATGTGAAATATTTTGATGGTTTCGTTGGGAATATGAGAATGAGAGTGACTTATCTTCTATAGAGTCCTTGGATAAGACTGTACTGGGCTATATAGATCTGCTCAACTACAGACTTTGAAGCAGTAGAAGTTTAAGGTTTAGTCAACCTTGTTGTGCCTTTAAGTCTCTCTAGCACTGTGTTTTTCCTGAATGCGAGCAAGTCCAGTGATCTTTCTTCCTCATCGTCAATTTTAGGCTTTTGGATGTTTGAAATTTGTAACTGAGAACTATATGGTATTTTGGCACTATATACTTTATAGTCTTCATTCCTTTTTTTAACAACCCAACATCAGTCAAACCTCGCGTCTTAGAAATAGAAATAGAAATAGAGGAAGATAACATTTACTACAATATAGAAGGAAGATAGAAGACCACGAAAGTTTGTTTAGCTTCTGATGTATAATCCATCAGGCCATGTTACTTGCCTAATTTATTTATTTTATTTATTTATTTTTAAAAAGTTGTCCTTTATTTTCCCTGGGAGAGGGTATAAATCATTAAATTTCTATATGCCATAGATTGTCTTTTCACAACTTAATTCACTACACCAAAGTGTTTGCCTTAGCTTAAGCAAGAACTTGCTTTGCACTGCATTAAGTCTTTTCACTAGTAAGATTGTTTGCAAATACATACAATATACAACAGAATAATGTTGAAGATTGTCTGCAAATACACACAATATACAACAGAATAATATATAAGATTGTCTGCAAATACATACAATATACAACAGAATAATGTAAGAGTACAATGTTTAAACTTCTACTTTTTCTGATAACTCATCCATAATTTATATATAAGCTATTTCCCAATTATCCTAAGCTTCTCAATGTTAGTAACATCAAAATTCAAAAGTGATGGGATTTTACAAATATTGGTTAGGACAGAGCATAGTCATTTCGAAGGGGTTATGTTCAAAGAAAGGGGATGCCATAAGTCATTGGGATAACTATCATAAACATGCCATGGGATGTATACATAAACATTATAAGGGGACACATTTGATTCCATTTTTTGCAGTACTCGAAGTCATGGTCTTGAGTTGTTCCATTTAGAAGGAAAATATTAATTCAAAAAACCCGATTATAGGAACAAAATGTCTACGCTTTGCATACACAAATATTATTGGAACAAAATGCATACATAAGTATTATAGGAACAAAAAAATCTACTCTCAACTAGGGCAAACAAGGATCAAATCAAATAACCATGTGAAGACCACCCTTCGCAGAGATCAAACTAGACCACACGTAGAAGTCAAATCAATAACATACATTCCCTTAGAATATTGTTTCTAGTAAAAACTATGTTAAGATTACCCTTTATAGAGATCATACTGGAGTACACATACAAATCAAGTTAAAAACAAATATAGCATTAGAATATTGTTTCCAATATGGGTAATAATGATATTTCCTATCCTCACTGATATTAGAATTATAACTCACATACAGACTAAAAACGCGCTGGTCAATAACTAGTTCCCATGCATAACATCATGATTTTCAATCCACTACTTTACTGATGTTCAGACTAAACAATTCTAGGGGAAAGGAGGAGGTCGGTAAATTCTAACACAATATTCAAGAAATGTTAATGAAGAAATGATTTACATTTGGACTAGCTAAATATTCATGATTTTGTAGGCTTGGGTACTATGGACAAAAAGAATGCCAAACTGCAAAACAACAAATAAATTTATCAAACACAATAACAAGATTGGAAACCATACGAATCACATTCTTTTAGTACATAAAGAAGCACTACAAAGCCACCCTTTACTAAACTACTGTAGGTCGGAAAATACCCTAGAGGGGGGGTGAATAGGGTTTTAAAAACTTAATACGGAATTAAAAATCTTTTCTAAAATGTTTAAGTAAAATAATTTACTAAACAAATTTATCAAGGAATGTAAGCAAATAAACAATCAGGTATAAGAGCAAATAAATAAGTAATCTCAAACAATTTAAACAATCAATAATAAAGAGATTGAGTAAGAAAGATTGAACCAATTTGAAGTCGAAGATTTTTTGTCCACACGGTTCGGCTTGTTCCCCCTACTCCGCGCTCGGTTAGTTCCCCGAGAATTTCCACTATAACCGATCTCCTTTCGGGTGAAGATCAAACCTCTACAAGTGTATTCTTCTCACACACTCTTACAAGTATTGAAACACCCTCAATACTCTCACAAGAAATCCCTCTTGCTATTCTATGAGATACACTTCTCACAAATATGATTTGAATAAGTTTTGGTGGCTAACACCAATGTACAATATCTCTCTTGTGTATAACAAAATACAAATGAAGCTCACACTAAGAGATATCAAAATTGATCAAAGTATATAGCTCAAAAATGAAAGATTGATCAATTAAATGAATTGAATACTTGAATAACTTTGTATATATGTAAAATGAGTTTGTAGAATGATTCAAGTGTCTTAAAACATGTCTAAGACATCATATATATAGCTTACAAAATCATATGGCCGTTGGGGATGATTAAGAGAGGTTTTTGCTCCAAGGTATACATTTTCAAACTTACCAACAGCTAGTTTTGACACAAAAATTCAAACTTGTTTTGTTAATTTCTCCCAATTTGACCGTTGGATCATGCTCAAATTTTAGTCAACATTGCCAGGAGATGTTGTCTAACTACTGTAAAAATTTCAAAATGATCGGAGTTCGGGAAGGCCTCCATTTTACCGTTAGATTAAAACTGGGCAAAAATTGAGCGAATTTTAAACGAAAAATAAAAATATTTTTCCAATTTAATAATTTAGTTCCAAATAAAATTCTAATGATTTTTTGAACCTCAAATATATGTTTCTAAGATGCCCATTTTTATTATAGCTTAAAATATGATCATTTAAAATTAATATGAATTTATTTTGAAACTCGATTTTTGTAAAATGATGTTTTTCAAATAAATTCAATTTCAAGCTAGTTTGAATCAATCTTTAAAAGATTCATGAATATGTTTGAGCTATAGGAATTTGATCAATAAAGTATCTTTACATAAAATCTAAGCACTCACTCCATTTAATGATAATTCGAGTCTTCGTGATGCTTGATTTTCTTGTGCGTATCTTTACTTGTTTGATGTTCTTGATCATTTCTTGGTTTTGATTCTTTGTGAAGCACATGGAGATCATTTGAGTTCATTTCTTGTGAGTGAAAGCATTTGTGGAGCTTTGTGTGAGAGTTTGACTATATCGGTTTGACGTCACACTTGGTTGGAAAAGATATCGGCTAATGGCTATCATCATTGGAACAACCGAGTTAAATAACACTATATTAACTTATTGTAATTATCAAAATAAGATTAATTGACTTTAAGGTCAACAATCTCCCCCTTTTTGATGATGACAATGGAGTTAATGTGTGTTTATAAAAAGATAATAATTTTAAGCATATAAAAAATATGCTCCCCCTAAATAGGTGCATAGATAAAAATATACAAGTAATTATTAAAATGAAAATACTTGCATAACACACATACTTCTCCCCCTTTTTCTTCATCAAAAAGTAGGGAATCAGTAATTATCAATCTAAAGCTGCAAAAATATTTGTTAATACTCATAATAATGTGTACATTAATGCAAGCAAATTTTATAAAATAAAAATAAAAGAAAATTAAGCATAAAATAATGTATGCTCAAAATTAAGCATTATCAATCTCTTTTATGAACTTTTTAGAATAAACTAGATATCACAAGCTCTAGTCATACCGAGTTCACGTCGAATAGTGCAAAAACGATCATCCGAAAGTGGTTTAGTGAATATATCCGCAAATTGCGATTCGGTGCCAACGAATTCAATATCAACATCACCTTTTTGCACATGATCACGAATAAAATGATATCTTATCTCAATGTGCTTAGTGCGTGAATGTTGTATGGGGTTCTTGGTCAAACTTATGGCACTTGTGTTGTCACATTTTATAGGAATGTGGCTAAGACTAATTCCAAAGTCCTCTAATTGTTGTTTAATGTATAAAGTTTGTGCACAACAACTTCCGGCCGCCACGTATTCGGCTTCGGCCGTTGAAAGGGCCACCGAATTTTGTTTCTTACTTGACCAAGATACTAGTGCGTGTCCTAAAAAATGACATGTGCCACTAGTGCTTTTCCTATCGATTTTGCAACCCGCAAAATCCGCATCGGAATAACTTATTAAGTCAAATGAGTTCTCTCTTGGGTACCATAAACCCAATGAACTAGTACCGGAAAGATAACGAAAAATTCGTTTTACGGCAAGTAAATGTGATTCTTTAGGATTCGCTTGGAATCGTGCACAAAGACATACACTAAACATAATATCCGGCCTAGAGGCCGTCAAATACAATAAGCTACCGATCATACCTCGATATTTCTTGATGTCCACACTTTTACCTTTCTCGTCTTTGTCAAGTTTCAATGTTGAACTCATAGGAGTGCTCATGGATTTGGCTCCTTCCATGTCAAATTTCTTTAAAAGCTCCTTCACATACTTCTCTTGATTAATGAAGATGCCTTCTTTGCATTGTTTCACTTGTAATCCAAGGAAGTAGTTCATTTCTCCCATCATGCTCATTTCAAATTCTTTTTGCATACAAGTAGAAAATTCTTTGCAAAGATTGTCATACAAGTAGAACCAAATATCTTTGCAAAGATTGTCATTAGTAGACACCAAATATAATATCATCAACATAGATTTGTACAAGTAGCATGTCATTGTTATGATTTTTAATAAATAAGGTAGTATCAATTTTGCCTCTAACAAACCCATTGTTAAGCAAAAATGAACTTAATCTATCATACCATGCTCTAGGTGCTTGTTTTAAACCATATAAAGCTTTAGACAATTTAAATACATAATCCGGATAAACATGATTTTCAAAACCGGGAGGTTGTTTCACATAAACTTCCTCTTCAATTAAACCATTCAAGAAAGCACTTTTCACATCCATTTGATATAATTTAAAATTTTTAAAACATGAATAAGCAAGTAGCATACGAATAGCTTCTAGACGTGCAACAGGTGCATATGTTTCTTCATAATCAATGCCCTCCTCTTGATTGTATCCTTGGGCAACAAGTCTAGCTTTATTTCTAACAATAACACCATTTTCATCCTTTTTATTTCGAAATACCCATTTAGTACCTATAATAGTATGATCATTTGGTTTGGGAACAAGTGTCCACACTTTATTTCTCTCAAATTGATTGAGCTCTTCTTGCATAGCCATCATCCAAGATTCATCTTGTTCGGCTTCATTTATATTTTTAGGCTCATATTGAGAAACAAATGCCACATTATTGCAAACATTTCTTAAGGATGATCTAGTCATGACCTTACTAGATGGATCTCCAAGAATTTGATCAATAGGGTGGTTGGACACAAATTTCCAACTCCTAGGCAAATCATTCGAGTTTTGCTCGGTTGTATTTTCTAACTCCTTAGGAGGAGCTTGAGCACTCGAAGTTTCTTCCTTAGATGTATCATAAATTTGAATATCCGAAACCTTTTGGATAATTTCAACATCGTCATCGGAACGTACTATGGGTGAGAAAGGATTTGTCTCATCAAATACAACATGCATAGATTCTTGTACTACTAAACTTTTCTTGTTATAAACTCTATATGCTTTACTATTAGTGGCATACCCAAGAAAAATTCCTTCATCGGATTTAGCATCAAATTTTCCCAAGTGATCACGATCATTCAAAATAAAACATTTGCAACCAAAAACTTTAAAATATGCAATATTTGGTTTCTTGTCATTCCATAATTCATAAGGTGTCTTATCTAACTTTTTACGAATAATAACGCGATTAGTTACATAGCATGCGGTGTTAACGGCTTCCGCCCAGAAATATCCCGGTAAAGAATGTTCATGTAACATGGTTCTAGACATCTCTTGAAGAGATCTATTTTTCCTTTCAACCACACCATTTTGTTGAGGAGTTCTAGGTGCCGAAAAGTTATGATCAATACCATGCTCATCACAAAAATTTTCAATATCAATATTATCAAATTCTCTACCTCTATCACTTCTAACATGTATAATAGAAACACCTTTTTCATTTTGAACTTTTCTACAAAATTTAGCAAATACATGAGGTGTTTCACTTTTATGTGCAAGAAAGAATACCCAAGTAAATCTAGAAAAATCATCAACAATCACAAAGGCATATAATTTACCACCTAAACTAGCAACCGAATTAGGTCCAAATAAATCTAAATGTAACATATCAAGTGGTCTAGTAGTAGTAATATCTTTCTTAGATTTAAAAGAAGACTTGTGTTGTTTACCAAGTTGACATGCATCACAAATTTTATCTTTAACAAATTTAGTTTTTGGCAATCCTTTAACTAATTCCTTTTTAGATAATTTATTAATTAAATCCATATTAGCATGACCTAATCTTCTATGCCATAACCAAGAAGCATCATTTAACACAGATAAACATTTAATATCTTGTTGAGATAAATCATCAAGTTCAAGAGTATATACGTTATTTGATCTATAAGCAACAAACAAGATAGAATTATCACTAATATTTTTAACAATGCAACATTCGGATTTAAAAATAACTTCATAACCTTTATCACACAATTGACTAATACTAAGCAAGTTATGTTTTAAACCGTCAACAAGTAAAACATTATCAATATAAGAAGATTTATTACCAACCTTACCTATACCAATGATTTTGCCCTTGGCGTTGTCCCCAAAAGTCACATTCCCTCCTTTCTTGGGAATAAGACTTAAGAAGTTGTTCTTGTCTCCCGTCATGTGCTTTGAGCAACCACTATCCAAGAACCACTTGGTTTTGCTTCCTTTGGCTTTCAAGCATACCTACACCATAACTTTAAGTAACTTCTCCTTTGGTACCCAAAATGTGTTGGGTCCCTTTGGGTTAGCAAACATAATGGTTCCTTTTGGAACCCAAGCAAGCTTCCTTTTAGGGAAACTTTCATTTCGATAAAAACAATGATCCACATAATGAGTATTTCTACCACAATATAAGCAAAGATGAGTGGAATCATGAGGTGTGTATGTTTTAAAAAAGTTTTTGTAATCCTTTTGGTTGTCAATTTGGTTATAGCCCAAACCGGCTTTGTCAAAAACACATCTTTGCATTCCTAATAATTTATCCAAGTTATCCTTTCCTTTGGTGAACTTGGCTAGACTATTAGTTAAGTCATCCACTTGATCTTTCAATTTGAGATTTTCTAATACAAGTGAGTTTGGAGTTTCTTTCTCTTTTCCTTTCTTCAAGGTTTTGTTTTCATTTTTCAAAAATACATTTTCTTTCTTAAAGTTTTCACACTTGCTAGAAATAATCAAATTTTCCTTTTTGAGGCTTACATACATTTTAGATAAATTTTTAAATTTTTTATGCAATTCCTCAAACATATCATATAATTCTTCATAGTCATTCTCATCATGTATATCAATATTAATAGAGGCATTATCATCATTAGATGAGTCATAAGAAGAGTGTACCTCATCGTCTCTTGCCATAAGACAAAGATTTGCCGTTTCCTCGTCGCTAGAATCGGCATTGGATTCACCTTCTTCGGAATCACTCCAAGTACCTTTGAGGGCGTGTCGTACTTGCTTGAAGGCTTTGTCTCTTTTGTCTCTTCTTTCCTTTCTTCTAACCGGGCAATTTGTTTTGAAATGCCCTGGTTCATGGCAATGGAAACACTTCTTTTCTTCTTCATTTTCAACTCTTGGTTGAATAGATCGATCATTGTTTCTTCTTGATGAAGGATCAAAGTTGTTTCCTTTTCCTTGAAATTTCTTCTTCTTGGCTAGAAATTTTATGAATTTTCTAGAAAGAAGAGCCATATCCTCATCTTCTATCATCAACTCTTCATCATTATCTAGTTGAGTTGCTTTGAGAGCTAGAGACTTTTTGGCTTTTGAATCACTTTCTTCTTCTCTCGCCAATTCCTTCTCATGGGTTTTAAGTGAACCCAAAAGCTCGTCCATGCTAAGTGTTTTGAGATTCTTTGCTTCTTGAATCGCCGTCACTTTCGGTCGCCATTTCTTTGGAAGAATCCTAAGAATTTTTCTTATTTTATCTTCATTAGAATAAACCTTTCCAAGAAGATCTAAATCATTAGTAATAATAGAAAATCTACTATACATGGAAGCAAGAGATTCATTAGGCTCCATTTTAAATAATTCATAATCATGAACAAGCATATTTATGTTATCGTCTTTAACTTGAGTGGTTCCTTCGTAGGTAACCTCAAGTTTATCCCAAATTTCTTTAGCCGTTTTGCAACTAGAAATTTTGTTATATTCATCCATGCTTAATGCACAATTTAAAGCATTTAAGGCTTTGGCATTATATTGAATTTTCTTAATATCATTTTCATCATACTCGGACATTTTCTTAGGAACAATTTTTCCATTATCATCCTTTTTGTTAATTTCATAGGGTCCTTCAACTACAACTCTCCATTGTTCAAAATCACTAGATTGTAAAAATATGCTCATTCTATTTTTCCAATAGCTATAATTTTTACCATCAAATAAAGGTGGTCTATGGGTGGAGAGACCTTCGGAAAGACCGGTTCCTTGATATATAGACATGATCATAAACTCTAAGATTGTTAAATCAAAATAAGAGTACAACCTCTGATACCAATTGTAGGTCGGAAAATACCCTAGAGGGGGGGTGAATAGGGTTTTAAAAACTTAATACGGAATTAAAAATCTTTTCTAAAATGTTTAAGTAAAATAATTTACTAAACAAATTTATCAAGGAATGTAAGCAAATAAACAATCAGGTATAAGAGCAAATAAATAAGTAATCTCAAACAATTTAAACAATCAATAATAAAGAGATTGAGTAAGAAAGATTGAACCAATTTGAAGTCGAAGATTTTTTGTCCACACGGTTCGGCTTGTTCCCCCTACTCCGCGCTCGGTTAGTTCCCCGAGAATTTCCACTATAACCGATCTCCTTTCGGGTGAAGATCAAACCTCTACAAGTGTATTCTTCTCACACACTCTTACAAGTATTGAAACACCCTCAATACTCTCACAAGAAATCCCTCTTGCTATTCTATGAGATACACTTCTCACAAATATGATTTGAATAAGTTTTGGTGGCTAACACCAATGTACAATATCTCTCTTGTGTATAACAAAATACAAATGAAGCTCACACTAAGAGATATCAAAATTGATCAAAGTATATAGCTCAAAAATGAAAGATTGATCAATTAAATGAATTGAATACTTGAATAACTTTGTATATATGTAAAATGAGTTTGTAGAATGATTCAAGTGTCTTAAAACATGTCTAAGACATCATATATATAGCTTACAAAATCATATGGCCGTTGGGGATGATTAAGAGAGGTTTTTGCTCCAAGGTATACATTTTCAAACTTACCAACAGCTAGTTTTGACACAAAAATTCAAACTTGTTTTGTTAATTTCTCCCAATTTGACCGTTGGATCATGCTCAAATTTTAGTCAACATTGCCAGGAGATGTTGTCTAACTACTGTAAAAATTTCAAAATGATCGGAGTTCGGGAAGGCCTCCATTTTACCGTTAGATTAAAACTGGGCAAAAATTGAGCGAATTTTAAACGAAAAATAAAAATATTTTTCCAATTTAATAATTTAGTTCCAAATAAAATTCTAATGATTTTTTGAACCTCAAATATATGTTTCTAAGATGCCCATTTTTATTATAGCTTAAAATATGATCATTTAAAATTAATATGAATTTATTTTGAAACTCGATTTTTGTAAAATGATGTTTTTCAAATAAATTCAATTTCAAGCTAGTTTGAATCAATCTTTAAAAGATTCATGAATATGTTTGAGCTATAGGAATTTGATCAATAAAGTATCTTTACATAAAATCTAAGCACTCACTCCATTTAATGATAATTCGAGTCTTCGTGATGCTTGATTTTCTTGTGCGTATCTTTACTTGTTTGATGTTCTTGATCATTTCTTGGTTTTGATTCTTTGTGAAGCACATGGAGATCATTTGAGTTCATTTCTTGTGAGTGAAAGCATTTGTGGAGCTTTGTGTGAGAGTTTGACTATATCGGTTTGACGTCACACTTGGTTGGAAAAGATATCGGCTAATGGCTATCATCATTGGAACAACCGAGTTAAATAACACTATATTAACTTATTGTAATTATCAAAATAAGATTAATTGACTTTAAGGTCAACAACTACTACAATTTTTGAAGCAAAACTTAACGCGTAAATGAATTTTTCTAAACTCAAACCTAAACAGTTGAAAAAATGCAATCAGAAATTAAATTGAAGGAAATAAGAAAGCAAGCTAAATGAATTTTTCTAAACTTAAACATTTACAATAACTTAAATGAAAATAGTTGAACAAAATGCAATCAAAGATTAAATTGAAGGAATATAAAAAGCAAGCTAACTAGATAGAATTTTTCAACATCTGCAAAAAACCTAAAAGTCAAGTAAAGCAACATTGAACATAGGAAAATACTGAAATTACTTAATTTCCTTTTTTACAAACTGATGTATTGCTATTCAAATAAACTGGAATAAACTGGTGTGTGACGCCCCAAATCCCGTTTTGAGATTTTTCACCTCCGGGACCCAGTTAATCACGGATGGTGTGCACGACGATGGGTTAAAAAATACGAAATCCACAACTTTTAAAAATTTTTCTTAAATAAAATGTCCCGTTTTATAAAAGCTCGGCTTGTGGAGTTTATTTAAATAAAAAGCAAACCTGTGAGGTTTACAAAGTGCATTCACACAAACACAACCACAACCACATTCAACTCCACATATATACATATACATATATATATATAAGCCATTTATACAAATCCATAGTCCATTACCTAAAATAATTGTAAAGTCCATACATAATTATAAAGAGTTTAACATAATAATAGATTATATGTCATACTATTTATATAACATATAAATCCTATATAACCTCCCCATAAGGTTAAAATACCTTTTACCTTCCAAAACAGGCATATCCACTGTCCAACATACTTACGAACTGGCTAAGTAAGTAAGACTCTCATAAAAATGACCCAATATCTCAAACACAACACAAATACCACCCATATATGAAATCTTACTTTGAAAACACATTTAAGTTCAGGTATATACTCATATGGATGTGTATTATTCATCTGGTTCACCCTAGTACCCGTACGTAAGGGTTTCGTATGAATCTTACCAGAAATTACATTGAAATTGGGATTTTATGTGCAAAGCAGTAATTTACAATCATAATATGTTGAAATCAAACTATAAATTAGGATAAATTACCCCCAAAGCCCCATGAGTATGCATTTTGAGTAGAAACCCTAGGTTTTGTTTGATTTGATGTAAATATTTTATAATAACTTGAAAACAAGCTTTAATACTATTGTTCCCACCTTAGGAGGGTCAATCCCTCGAAGTATTGCAGAAGAAATGAGCCGGAGAAGCGTACATACGAAGAACCCCAATTTTTAGCTTGAAAACCCTAGAAATAGAGGATGGAGATGGAGAAGATGATGAAGATGATGATGATGTTTCTTTGGTGTGGGTTTGTGTAGTGAAGGTGTGTAGATGAAAACACCTCAAACCCCCTTAAAATCGCCTTTCATCTCTCTCTCTAAGAGCTCTCAAATGGTGGTGTCAAATGAGGAAGAAAGGAGAAGAAGAAATATAAAAAAAATCTCGCCAGGTCGATGTAGTCGACTACATTTTTCTCATGTAGTCGACTACATCACCCCCTTCCATGTAGTCAACTACATGGCTTTATTTCTGGTCTCTTCAGTTTTTGGTTAACAGCTCGACTTTGCACCCATTTTCGGGCATCAAGGAGCTAGAATTGGGTCTCGGCCAAAACATGAAAAATTATAGAACGTTGAAATACCTTTCCGATGGAACCAATAGGGCCTCATTTGGAGTTAGGATGAGGGAGTTACAAAGTTCCGAAATTGACTAAAAATCCTTAATCGCGTAAGATCAAATTTGCGAGTTAGGAACCGATTTCTTATTCGATCCATCCGAAATGACTTGTGGTCATTCTAACACACTTAAATACACTAATATAACTTATTGAAAGACTTTAAGTCACATCGACCCCTTCAAAACACAATTTCATCTCCCGAGGCTCGAATTTCACTAAATTTCTATTAAGGACTTTGATACGCTTGGAATGAAGGAACGGGTCGTTACATAATATGACCAATTGGGTATGGTAAAGACCGATTAGTTTTCTCTCTCCTAATCATATTGACTTGGATTTAATCTCCTGTCTCGAGTGTAATCTTGATACTCTCGTGACCCATTTTTAACTTTCGATGATGTTTGAGTCTGATTGTACCTTGTCGAAATGCACTCGGTCTCTTGTTCTAAGGGTCATAAAATGGGGTGTCCACAGAAGCCCTTCAGCATTTGTACATTTTTAAAAAGTGTGCAATGTCGAGAAAAAAAAGTAAAAGTTAGATACGCATTTTGCGACCTTTGTCTGTTGATTCGGCTCTAAAATTGATGCGTGGGACACTGAAATGGGGTAACCCATTGGGTAACAGCTTTGACCGATTTGGTCGTTGGATACACTGATCCTCATTATGGGAAGATCGATTGATGCAGGATGAAGACCGATTGGCCTCATGATAAGACCGATCGGTCTTTTTATATATGACCAATCCATTGTTTAATTAGACCGATTGAGATGCAGGTATGAATGATTCGGTTGAATTAAAGACCGATCGGTCCTTTATGTTTCATCGGTGCTAATCGGGAAAACCGATCAATATGCGGATAAGACCGATTCGGTAAGCAAAAAGACCGATCGGTCTTTTCACTATGTACTTGGTTTCTCCGTAGCTGGTAGCTTGGTTCAGTCGCATTTTATGAAGAATGACATTATTCTTCTCTGATCTTTTGCGCCGAATTCCTCTTTTCTAACACAAAAATACATATTTTCTCCTTTTTGACTTTAGTAATGGTAGATTACATGGCTGTGATTCACCGAGTCTACGTCGATGTAGTGAATGGAAACATGGGTTGGAACAAATTTTTTTTTCGAGGCTGGACGATTTGTTCCTCAATTCCACGAGGATGATTGGGCCGATGTGCAGTACAAGGGGGCTGTGGTTGCGATAGAAGGCCGCAACCAAGTGTATTTTGTAGTGGGGTGATAGCCGTTGGCTGATACTGAGTTCTTTCTTCAGCACCCGTACAACCATCTCTACACTGATGCTATGCCTCTGACGCGGGTGTGTTTTTTTTCTTTTTCTTTTATATCTCTGCATTTTTATTAGTTGTAGCCAGATATATATATATATATATTTATTTATATGTGTACAGAATTGAATGAGGTAGAATTATTACTTGTCTTGAAAGCGACATCAATTTTGGCATCTAGTTGTGATATATTATATTAGTTGCGAAAATAACTACCTTTGAAAGACATGTTAGTAGATAATAGAAGCTAGATATAATTATAAAAATAACAATAATGATTGTGATGATTGTGACACACCCTTAGGTAATCAAAATAACTTACTGCTTAGGTAGATAACTAATTTTACCATTTCGTTAAATAGGAGTCTTGCCATTTCAAGAGATTTGATTTGTTTGTCTTGCCTTTTCGGGAGACTGTGTTGTTTGTCTTACCTTTTCGGGAGACATTGTTATTCGTCTTGCCATTTTGGGAGAATGAAATTGTTCGTCTTGCCTTTTTGGGAGACTTGGTGTTTGTCTTACCTTTTCGGGAAACTGAATATTCGTCTTGCCATTTCGGGGACTAAAATTGTTTGTCTTGCCTTTTTGGGAGACTTAGTGTTTGTCTTACCTTTTCGAGAAACTGAATGTTCAACTTACCTTTTCGGGAGACTAAAAGGAAAAAAATTACTAAAATACCCCTAAAAGACAATGTTAGTAGAAAATGATGCCGTTTAGGCCAAAAAATACTAAAATACCCCTGAAAGACAAAATTAGTACATGATGATGCCATTAAGGCTGAAAATGACTAAAATACCCCTGAAAGACAAAATTAGTACATGATGATGCCATTTAGGCTGAAAATTACTAAAATGCCCCTAAAAGACAAAGTTAGTATATGATGGCGCCAATTAAGTAAGAAATTACTAAAATGCCCCAGAAAGACCAAATTAGTACATGATGCTGTTTAGGCTAAAAATTACTAAAATACCCCTGAAAGACAAAATTAGTAGATGATGATGCGATTTAGGCTGAAAATTATTAAAATACCCCTGAAAGACAAAGTTAGTATATGATGGTGCCATTTAGGTTGAAAATTACTAAAATGCACCTGAAAGACAAAATTAGAACATGATGATGCCGTTTGGGAAGAAAATTACTAAAATATTCCTAAAAGACAAAATTAGTACATGATGGTGACGTTTAGGCTAAAAATTACTAAAATGCCCTTGAAAGACAAAATTAGTACATGTTGATGCTGTTTAGGCTAAAAATTACTAAAATGCCCCTAAAAGACAAAATTAGTACATGATGATGCCATTTAGGCTAAAAATTACTAAAATGCCCCTGAAAGACAAAATTAGTATATGATAGTGCCATTTAGGTAAAAAATTACTAAAATGCCCCTAAAAGACCAAATTAGTACATGATGATGCTGTTTAGGCTAAAAATTACTAAAATGCCCCTGAAAGACAAAATTAGTAGCTGATGATGCAGTTTAGGCTGGAAATTATTAAAATGCCCCTGAAAGACAAAGTATATGATGGTGCCGTTTAGGCTGAAAATTACTAAAATGCCCCTGAAAGACAAAATTAGAACATGATGATGCTGTTTGGGAAGAAAATTACTAAAATATTCCTAAAAGACAAAATTAGTACATGATGGTGCCGTTTAGGCTAAAAATTACTAAAATACCCTTGAAAGACAAAATTAGTACATGTTGATGCCGTTTAGGCAAAAAATTACTAAAATGCCCCTAAAAGACAAAATTAGTACATGATGATGCCATTTAGGCTAAAAATTACTAAAATGCCCCTGAAAGACAAAGTTAGTATATGATGGTGCCGTTTAGGCTGAAAATTACTAAAATGGCCCTAAAAGACAAAATTAGTACATGATGATGTATGATTCTACTTTTCTGAAAGTGTTAGTTGTTATTCACTTAACATATGCATATTACTTGATTCTTGTGACGATCTGTCGCTTGTTTGTAGGAGGGTGGAGTTCAAGGTCGTGATATGGCCATGAGCATTTTGGGAGATCTTTGGGTGACTTGTCCTCTGGATCTCTCAATCCTCATTCGCTTTGTGAATTTTAGAGTGTTCTTGGATTCTATTATGGGCCCCCCAGGAATAGGCGGTTGATCGTGAATTTAGCCCTAGCCCAATATTGGTGGGATACAACCAATACCTTCCATTTCAGATTTGGGGAGATGACGATGATGCCCCTCGACTTTCACATGATGACCGGGCTTGTATTTGTGGGAGTGCCCATTCAGATTGATAGGAGGAGGGTGGTGATGGTGGCTAGTATGGAGAGTGCCCTAGGGCTAGTATTCCCACTTCATGGGAGAAAACGCTATCAAGATTGAGGACCTGAGGCGTTATTTGCAGGGCTGGGCCCAAGGCGATGTGTTGACTGCATTATAAGTTCTATAGCGTGCCCGGTGCCTTCTCCTGTTTGTGTTGGGACAGACACTTGCCGCGAATGCCGACAGCGTTGTGGTGGCTGCATTACTTGCGACACTTGTCTTAGATCGATAACTACAATTGGGCGAGTGTCCACTTGGTGACCCTCTATCATTCGATGAGCATTTTCTCTAGGAGGGTGTTTACGAGCCATATCGGCATGTCCCACTTGTGGGAGGTATGCAACCATTTATCTGACTTAGTCATTTCGACACGTGAAAGCTATTTTCCCTTTGATTCAATTAATGCATGAACTGATAAACTGTTATTTCCCTTTTCAGGCCTGGTACTACATGTACTTCGATGGTGAGTGTAGATTGCAGCCATTGCATAACGTGACTGCTGAGTATCCCATCCAACACATGTATTAGAGGGATAATTAGAGGAACAATACTCTCATTTTTGTTGAGAGAGTTGTAGCGGATTTGCATGCCTTAATAGTCGCTCGAGTATGTCCTTAATCTCTGGATGTGACTGGTCCTTTAAACTTTAGCCCTGCATGGTGGATTGATGACTGATGATCTTTTTCCTTTCTCAGGTGGTTTGGTTCTCGTACTTATTATAGTGGGGAGGAGGTGAGGCCATGATGATGTTATCTCAGCACAGGCTATTACTGCATGGCGAGTATGACTTTCACTTCTACTTGGCCGAGAGAGTTATCAGGCAGCATGCGTAGGGTTATCCACTCAGGGCACCGGTAGACCCGCCTATGCTCATGAGGCATCCAGATTTGGTACCGATAGGAGAGATGATAGACTTGATGGCAAGCATGTATTTTAAAGATTTTTTAGAGGACCCGAGATCTCTTATGAGTATTATGCCACGAGACATCTGATGCTGGAGAT